>JAEIFL010000055.1:0-10354 GCA_018901835.1 Scaptomyza graminum
TGTTTGTTCAAGCTATCTGTTGTTTGTTCAAGTTATCTGTTGTTTGTTCATGTTGTTTTATCTGTTGTTTGTTCAAGTTATCTGTTGTTTGTTCAAGTTATCTGTTGTTTGTTCAAGTTATCTGTTGTTTGTTCAAGTTATCTGTTGTTTGTTCAAGTTATCTGTTGTTTGTTCAAGTTATCTGTTGTTTGTTCAAGTTATCTGTTGTTTGTTCAAGTTATCTGTTGTTTGTTCAAGTTATCTGTTGTTTGTTCAAGTTATCTGTTGTTTGTTCAAGTTATCTGTTGTTTGTTCAAGTTATCTGTTGTTTGTTCAAGTTATCTGTTGTTTGTTCAAGTTATCTGTTGTTTGTTCAAGTTATCTGTTGTTTGTTCAAGTTATCTGTTGTTTGTTCAAGTTATCTGTTGTTTGTTCAAGTTATCTGTTGTTTGTTCAAGTTATCTGTTGTTTGTTCAAGTTATCTGTTGTTTGTTCAAGTTATCTGTTGTTTGTTCAAGTTATCTGTTGTTTGTTCAAGTTATCTGTTGTTTGTTCAAGTTATCTGTTGTTTGTTCAAGTTATCTGTTGTTTGTTCAAGTTATCTGTTGTTTGTTCAAGTTATCTGTTGTTTGTTCAAGTTATCTGTTGTTTGTTCAAGTTATCTGTTGTTTGTTCAAGTTATCTGTTGTTTGTTCAAGTTATCTGTTGTTTGTTCAAGTTATCTGTTGTTTGTTTGTTGTTTGTTCAAGTTATCTGTTGTTTGTTCAAGTTATCTGTTGTTTGTTCAAGTTATCTGTTGTTTGTTCAAGTTATCTGTTGTTTGTTCAAGTTATCTGTTGTTTGTTCAAGTTATCTGTTGTTTGTTCAAGTTATCTGTTGTTTGTTCAAGTTATCTGTTGTTTGTTCAAGTTATCTGTTGTTTGTTCAAGTTATCTGTTGTTTGTTCAAGTTATCTGTTGTTTGTTCAAGTTATCTGTTGTTTGTTCAAGTTATCTGTTGTTTGTTCAAGTTATCTGTTGTTTGTTCAAGTTATCTGTTGTTTGTTCAAGTTATCTGTTGTTTGTTCAAGTTATCTGTTGTTTGTTCAAGTTATCTGTTGTTTGTTCAAGTTATCTGTTGTTTGTTCAAGTTATCTGTTGTTTGTTCAAGTTATCTGTTGTTTGTTCAAGTTATCTGTTGTTTGTTCAAGTTATCTGTTGTTTGTTCAAGTTATCTGTTGTTTGTTCAAGTTATCTGTTGTTTGTTCAAGTTATCTGTTGTTTGTTCAAGTTATCTGTTGTTTGTTCAAGTTATCTGTTGTTTGTTCAAGTTATCTGTTGTTTGTTCAAGTTATCTGTTGTTTGTTCAAGTTATTTGTTGTTTGTTCAAGTTATCTGTTGTTTGTTCAAGTTATCTGTTGTTTGTTCAAGTTATCTGTTGTTTGTTCAAGTTATCTGTTGTTTGTTCAAGTTATCTGTTGTTTGTTCAAGTTATCTGTTGTTTGTTCAAGTTATCTGTTGTTTGTTCAAGTTATCTGTTGTTTGTTCAAGTTATCTGTTGTTTGTTCAAGTTATCTGTTGTTTGTTCAAGTTATCTGTTGTTTGTTCAAGTTATCTGTTGTTTGTTCAAGTTATCTGTTGTTTGTTCAAGTTATCTGTTGTTTGTTCAAGTTATCTGTTGTTTGTTCAAGTTATCTGTTGTTTGTTCAAGTTATCTGTTGTTTGTTCAAGTTATCTGTTGTTTGTTCAAGTTATCTGTTGTTTGTTCAAGTTATCTGTTGTTTGTTCAAGTTATCTGTTGTTTGTTCAAGTTATCTGTTGTTTGTTCAAGTTATCTGTTGTTTGTTCAAGTTATCTGTTGTTTGTTCAAGTTATCTGTTGTTTGTTCAAGTTATCTGTTGTTTGTTCAAGTTATCTGTTGTTTGTTCAAGTTATCTGTTGTTTGTTCAAGTTATCTGTTGTTTGTTCAAGTTATCTGTTGTTTGTTCAAGTTATCTGTTGTTTGTTCAAGTTATCTGTTGTTTGTTCAAGTTATCTGTTGTTTGTTCAAGTTATCTGTTGTTTGTTCAAGTTATCTGTTGTTTGTTCAAGTTATCTGTTGTTTGTTCAAGTTATCTGTTGTTTGTTCAAGTTATCTGTTGTTTGTTCAAGTTATCTGTTGTTTGTTCAAGTTATCTGTTGTTTGTTCAAGTTATCTGTTGTTTGTTCAAGTTATCTGTTGTTTGTTCAAGTTATCTGTTGTTTGTTCAAGTTATCTGTTGTTTGTTCAAGTTATCTGTTGTTTGTTCAAGTTATCTGTTGTTTGTTCAAGTTATCTGTTGTTTGTTCAAGTTATCTGTTGTTTGTTCAAGTTATCTGTTGTTTGTTCAAGTTATCTGTTGTTTGTTCAAGTTATCTGTTGTTTGTTCAAGTTATCTGTTGTTTGTTCAAGTTATCTGTTGTTTGTTCAAGTTATCTGTTGTTTGTTCAAGTTATCTGTTGTTTGTTCAAGTTATCTGTTGTTTGTTCAAGTTATCTGTTGTTTGTTCAAGTTATCTGTTGTTTGTTCAAGTTATCTGTTGTTTGTTCAAGTTATCTGTTGTTTGTTCAAGTTATCTGTTGTTTGTTCAAGTTATCTGTTGTTTGTTCAAGTTATCTGTTGTTTGTTCAAGTTATCTGTTGTTTGTTCAAGTTATCTGTTGTTTGTTCAAGTTATCTGTTGTTTGTTCAAGTTATCTGTTGTTTGTTCAAGTTATCTGTTGTTTGTTCAAGTTATCTGTTGTTTGTTCAAGTTATCTGTTGTTTGTTCTGTTGTTTGTTCAAGTTATCTGTTGTTTGTTCAAGTTATCTGTTGTTTGTTCAAGTTATCTGTTGTTTGTTCAAGTTATCTGTTGTTTGTTCAAGTTATCTGTTGTTTGTTCAAGTTATCTGTTGTTTGTTCAAGTTATCTGTTGTTTGTTCAAGTTATCTGTTGTTTGTTCAAGTTATCTGTTGTTTGTTCAAGTTATCTGTTGTTTGTTCAAGTTATCTGTTGTTTGTTCAAGTTATCTGTTGTTTGTTCAAGTTATCTGTTGTTTGTTCAAGTTATCTGTTGTTTGTTCAAGTTATCTGTTGTTTGTTCAAGTTATCTGTTGTTTGTTCAAGTTATCTGTTGTTTGTTCAAGTTATCTGTTGTTTGTTCAAGTTATCTGTTGTTTGTTCAAGTTATCTGTTGTTTGTTCAAGTTATCTGTTGTTTGTTCAAGTTATCTGTTGTTTGTTCAAGTTATCTGTTGTTTGTTCAAGTTATCTGGTTGGTTTGTTCAAGTTATCTGTTGTTTGTTCAAGTTATCTGTTGTTTGTTCAAGTTATCTGTTGTTTGTTCAAGTTATCTGTTGTTTGTTCAAGTTATCTGTTGTTTGTTCAAGTTATCTGTTGTTTGTTCAAGTTATCTGTTGTTTGTTCAAGTTATCTGTTGTTTGTTCAAGTTATCTGTTGTTTGTTCAAGTTATCTGTTGTTTGTTCAAGTTATCTGTTGTTTGTTCAAGTTATCTGTTGTTTGTTCAAGTTATCTGTTGTTTGTTCAAGTTATCTGTTGTTTGTTCAAGTTATCTGTTGTTTGTTCAAGTTATCTGTTGTTTGTTCAAGTTATTTTTTGTTTGTTCAAGTTATCTGTTGTTTGTTCAAGTTATCTGTTGTTTGTTCAAGTTATCTGTTGTTTGTTCAAGTTATCTGTTGTTTGTTCAAGTTATCTGTTGTTTGTTCAAGTTATCTGTTGTTTGTTCAAGTTATCTGTTGTTTGTTCAAGTTATCTGTTGTTTGTTCAAGTTATCTGTTGTTTGTTCAAGTTATCGGTTGTTTGTTCAAGTTATCTGTTGTTTGTTCAAGTTATCTGTTGTTTGTTCAAGTTATCTGTTGTTTGTTCAAGTTATCTGTTGTTTGTTCAAGTTATCTGTTGTTTGTTCAAGTTATCTGTTGTTTGTTCAAGTTATCTGTTGTTTGTTCAAGTTTCGTCTGTTGTTTGTTCAAGTTATCTGTTGTTTGTTCAAGTTATCTGTTGTTTGTTCAAGTTATCTGTTGTTTGTTCAAGTTATCTGTTGTTTGTTCAAGTTATCTGTTGTTTGTTCAAGTTATCTGTTGTTTGTTCAAGTTATCTGTTGTTTGTTCAAGTTATCGTTGTTGTTTGTTCAAGTTATCTGTTGTTTGTTCAAGTTATCTGTTGTTTGTTCAAGTTATCTGTTGTTTGTTCAAGTTATCTGTTGTTTGTTCAAGTTATCTGTTGTTTGTTCAAGTTATCTGTTGTTTGTTCAAGTTATCTGTTGTTTGTTCAAGTTATCTGTTGTTTGTTCAAGTTATCTGTTGTTTGTTCAAGTTATCTGTTGTTTGTTCAAGTTATCTGTTGTTTGTTCAAGTTATCTGTTGTTTGTTCAAGTTATCTGTTGTTTGTTCAAGTTATCTGTTGTTTGTTCAAGTTATCTGTTGTTTGTTCAAGTTATCTGTTGTTTGTTCAAGTTATCTGTTGTTTGTTCAAGTTATCTGTTGTTTGTTCAAGTTATCTGTTGTTTGTTCAAGTTATCTGTTGTTTGTTCAAGTTATCTGTTGTTTGTTCAAGTTATCTGTTGTTTGTTCAAGTTATCTGTTGTTTGTTCAAGTTATCTGTTGTTTGTTGTTTTGTTCAAGTTATCTGTTGTTTGTTCAAGTTATCTGTTGTTTGTTCAAGTTATCTGTTGTTTGTTTGTTTGTTCAAGTTATCTGTTGTTTGTTCAAGTTATCTGTTGTTTGTTCAAGTTATCTGTTGTTTGTTCAAGTTATCTGTTGTTTGTTCAAGTTATCTGTTGTTTGTTCAAGTTATCTGTTGTTTGTTCAAGTTATCTGTTGTTTGTTCAAGTTATCTGTTGTTTGTTCAAGTTATCTGTTGTTTGTTCAAGTTATCTGTTGTTTGTTCAAGTTATCTGTTGTTTGTTCAAGTTATCTGTTGTTTGTTCAAGTTATCTGTTGTTTGTTCAAGTTATCTGTTGTTTGTTCAAGTTATCTGTTGTTTGTTCAAGTTATCTGTTGTTTGTTCAAGTTATCTGTTGTTTGTTCAAGTTATCTGTTGTTTGTTCAAGTTATCTGTTGTTTGTTCAAGTTATCTGTTGTTTGTTCAAGTTATCTGTTGTTTGTTCAAGTTATCTGTTGTTTGTTCAAGTTATCTGTTGTTTGTTCAAGTTATCTGTTGTTTGTTCAAGTTATCTGTTGTTTGTTCAAGTTATCTGTTGTTTGTTCAAGTTATCTGTTGTTTGTTCAAGTTATCTGTTGTTTGTTCAAGTTATCTGTTGTTTGTTCAAGTTATCTGTTGTTTGTTCAAGTTATCTGTTGTTTGTTCAAGTTATCTGTTGTTTGTTCAAGTTATCTGTTGTTTGTTCAAGTTATCTGTTGTTTGTTCAAGTTATCTGTTGTTGTTTGTTCAAGTTATCTGTTGTTTGTTCAAGTTATCTGTTGTTTGTTCAAGTTATCTGTTGTTTGTTCAAGTTATCTGGTTGTTTGTTCAAGTTATCTGTTGTTTGTTCAAGTTATCTGTTGTTTGTTCAAGTTATCTGTTGTTTGTTCAAGTTATCTGTTGTTTGTTCAAGTTATCTGTTGTTTGTTCAAGTTATCTGTTGTTTGTTCAAGTTATCTGTTGTTTGTTCAAGTTATCTGTTGTTTGTTCAAGTTATCTGTTGTTTGTTCAAGTTATCTGTTGTTTGTTCAAGTTATCTGTTGTTTGTTCAAGTTATCTGTTGTTTGTTCAAGTTATCTGTTGTTTGTTCAAGTTATCTGTTGTTTGTTCAAGTTATCTGTTGTTTGTTCAAGTTATCTGTTGTTTGTTCAAGTTATCTGTTGTTTGTTCAAGTTATCTGTTGTTTGTTCAAGTTATCTGTTGTTTGTTCAAGTTATCTGTTGTTTGTTCAAGTTATCTGTTGTTTGTTCAAGTTATCTGTTGTTTGTTCAAGTTATCTGTTGTTTGTTCAAGTTATCTGTTGTTTGTTCAAGTTATCTGTTGTTTGTTCAAGTTATCTGTTGTTTGTTCAAGTTATCTGTTGTTTGTTCAAGTTATCTGTTGTTTGTTCAAGTTATCTGTTGTTTGTTCAAGTTATCTGTTGTTTGTTCAAGTTATCTGTTGTTTGTTCAAGTTATCTGTTGTTTGTTCAAGTTATCTGTTGTTTGTTCAAGTTATCTGTTGTTTGTTCAAGTTATCTGTTGTTTGTTCAAGTTATCTGTTGTTTGTTCAAGTTATCTGTTGTTTGTTCAAGTTATCTGTTGTTTGTTCAAGTTATCTGTTGTTTGTTCAAGTTATCTGTTGTTTGTTCAAGTTATCTGTTGTTTGTTCAAGTTATCTGTTGTTTGTTCAAGTTATCTGTTGTTTGTTCAAGTTATCTGTTGTTTGTTCAAGTTATCTGTTGTTTGTTCAAGTTATCTGTTGTTTGTTCAAGTTATCTGTTGTTTGTTCAAGTTATCTGTTGTTTGTTCAAGTTATCTGTTGTTTGTTCAAGTTATCTGTTGTTTGTTCAAGTTATCTGTTGTTTGTTCAAGTTATCTGTTGTTTGTTCAAGTTATCTGTTGTTTGTTCAAGTTATCTGTTGTTTGTTCAAGTTATCTGTTGTTTGTTCAAGTTATCTGTTGTTTGTTCAAGTTATCTGTTGTTTGTTCAAGTTATCTGTTGTTTGTTCAAGTTATCTGTTGTTTGTTCAAGTTATCTGTTGTTTGTTCAAGTTATCTGTTGTTTGTTCAAGTTATCTGTTGTTTGTTCAAGTTATCTGTTGTTTGTTCAAGTTATCTGTTGTTTGTTCAAGTTATCTGTTGTTTGTTCAAGTTATCTGTTGTTTGTTCAAGTTATCTGTTGTTTGTTCAAGTTATCTGTTGTTTGTTCAAGTTATCTGTTGTTTGTTCAAGTTATCTGTTGTTTGTTCAAGTTATCTGTTGTTTGTTCAAGTTATCTGTTGTTTGTTCAAGTTATCTGTTGTTTGTTCAAGTTATCTGTTGTTTGTTCAAGTTATCTGTTGTTTGTTCAAGTTATCTGTTGTTTGTTCAAGTTATCTGTTGTTTGTTCAAGTTATCTGTTGTTTGTTCAAGTTATCTGTTGTTTGTTCAAGTTATCTGTTGTTTGTTCAAGTTATCTGTTGTTTGTTCAAGTTATCTGTTGTTTGTTCAAGTTATCTGTTGTTTGTTCAAGTTATCTGTTGTTTGTTCAAGTTATCTGTTGTTTGTTCAAGTTATCTGTTGTTTGTTCAAGTTATCTGTTGTTTGTTCAAGTTATCTGTTGTTTGTTCAAGTTATCTGTTGTTTGTTCAAGTTATCTGTTGTTTGTTCAAGTTATCTGTTGTTTGTTCAAGTTATCTGTTGTTTGTTCAAGTTATCTGTTGTTTGTTCAAGTTATCTGTTGTTTGTTCAAGTTATCTGTTGTTTGTTCAAGTTATCTGTTGTTTGTTCAAGTTATCTGTTGTTTGTTCAAGTTATCGGTTGTTTGTTCAAGTTATCTGTTGTTTGTTCAAGTTATCTGTTGTTTGTTCAAGTTATCTGTTGTTTGTTCAAGTTATCTGTTGTTTGTTCAAGTTATCTGTTGTTTGTTCAAGTTATCTGTTGTTTGTTCAAGTTATCTGTTGTTTGTTCAAGTTATCTGTTGTTTGTTCAAGTTATCTGTTGTTTGTTCAAGTTATCTGTTGTTTGTTCAAGTTATCTGTTGTTTGTTCAAGTTATCTGTTGTTTGTTCAAGTTATCTGTTGTTTGTTCAAGTTATCTGTTGTTTGTTCAAGTTATCTGTTGTTTGTTCAAGTTATCTGTTGTTTGTTCAAGTTATCTGTTGTTTGTTCAAGTTATCTGTTGTTTGTTCAAGTTATCTGTTGTTTGTTCAAGTTATCTGTTGTTTGTTCAAGTTATCTGTTGTTTGTTCAAGTTATCTGTTGTTTGTTCAAGTTATCTGTTGTTTGTTCAAGTTATCTGTTGTTTGTTCAAGTTATCTGTTGTTTGTTCAAGTTATCTGTTGTTTGTTCAAGTTATCTGTTGTTTGTTCAAGTTATCTGTTGTTTGTTCAAGTTATCTGTTGTTTGTTCAAGTTATCTGTTGTTTGTTCAAGTTATCTGTTGTTTGTTCAAGTTATCTGTTGTTTGTTCAAGTTATCTGTTGTTTGTTCAAGTTATCTGTTGTTTGTTCAAGTTATCTGTTGTTTGTTCAAGTTATCTGTTGTTTGTTCAAGTTATCTGTTGTTTGTTCAAGTTATCTGTTGTTTGTTCAAGTTATCTGTTGTTTGTTCAAGTTATCTGTTGTTTGTTCAAGTTATCTGTTGTTTGTTCAAGTTATCTGTTGTTTGTTCAAGTTATCTGTTGTTTGTTCAAGTTATCTGTTGTTTGTTCAAGTTATCTGTTGTTTGTTCAAGTTATCTGTTGTTTGTTCAAGTTATCTGTTGTTTGTTCAAGTTATCTGTTGTTTGTTCAAGTTATCTGTTGTTTGTTCAAGTTATCTGTTGTTTGTTCAAGTTATCTGTTGTTTGTTCAAGTTATCTGTTGTTTGTTCAAGTTATCTGTTGTTTGTTCAAGTTATCTGTTGTTTGTTCAAGTTATCTGTTGTTTGTTCAAGTTATCTGTTGTTTGTTCAAGTTATCTGTTGTTTGTTCAAGTTATCTGTTGTTTGTTCAAGTTATCTGTTGTTTGTTCAAGTTATCTGTTGTTTGTTCAAGTTATCTGTTGTTTGTTCAAGTTATCTGTTGTTTGTTCAAGTTATCTGTTGTTTGTTCAAGTTATCTGTTGTTTGTTCAAGTTATCTGTTGTTTGTTCAAGTTATCTGTTGTTTGTTCAAGTTATCTGTTGTTTGTTCAAGTTATCTGTTGTTTGTTCAAGTTATCTGTTGTTTGTTCAAGTTATCTGTTGTTTGTTCAAGTTATCTGTTGTTTGTTCAAGTTATCTGTTGTTTGTTCAAGTTATCTGTTGTTTGTTCAAGTTATCTGTTGTTTGTTCAAGTTATCTGTTGTTTGTTCAAGTTATCTGTTGTTTGTTCAAGTTATCTGTTGTTTGTTCAAGTTATCTGTTGTTTGTTCAAGTTATCTGTTGTTTGTTCAAGTTATCTGTTGTTTGTTCAAGTTATCTGTTGTTTGTTCAAGTTATCTGTTGTTTGTTCAAGTTATCTGTTGTTTGTTCAAGTTATCTGTTGTTTGTTCAAGTTATCTGTTGTTTGTTCAAGTTATCTGTTGTTTGTTCAAGTTATCTGTTGTTTGTTCAAGTTATCTGTTGTTTGTTCAAGTTATCTGTTGTTTGTTCAAGTTATCTGTTGTTTGTTCAAGTTATCTGTTGTTTGTTCAAGTTATCTGTTGTTTGTTCAAGTTATCTGTTGTTTGTTCAAGTTATCTGTTGTTTGTTCAAGTTATCTGTTGTTTGTTCAAGTTATCTGTTGTTTGTTCAAGTTATCTGTTGTTTGTTCAAGTTATCTGTTGTTTGTTCAAGTTATCTGTTGTTTGTTCAAGTTATCTGTTGTTTGTTCAAGTTATCTGTTGTTTGTTCAAGTTATCTGTTGTTTGTTCAAGTTATCTGTTGTTTGTTCAAGTTATCTGTTGTTTGTTCAAGTTATCTGTTGTTTGTTCAAGTTATCTGTTGTTTGTTCAAGTTATCTGTTGTTTGTTCAAGTTATCTGTTGTTTGTTCAAGTTATCTGTTGTTTGTTCAAGTTATCTGTTGTTTGTTCAAGTTATCTGTTGTTTGTTCAAGTTATCTGTTGTTTGTTCAAGTTATCTGTTGTTTGTTCAAGTTATCTGTTGTTTGTTCAAGTTATCTGTTGTTTGTTCAAGTTATCTGTTGTTTGTTCAAGTTATCTGTTGTTTGTTCAAGTTATCTGTTGTTTGTTCAAGTTATCTGTTGTTTGTTCAAGTTATCTGTTGTTTGTTCAAGTTATCTGTTGTTTGTTCAAGTTATCTGTTGTTTGTTCAAGTTATCGGTTGTTTGTTCAAGTTATCTGTTGTTTGTTCAAGTTATCTGTTGTTTGTTCAAGTTATCGGTTGTTTGTTCAAGTTATCTGTTGTTTGTTCAAGTTATCTGTTGTTTGTTCAAGTTATCTGTTGTTTGTTCAAGTTATCTGTTGTTTGTTCAAGTTATCTGTTGTTTGTTCAAGTTATCTGTTGTTTGTTCAAGTTATCTGTTGTTTGTTCAAGTTATCTGTTGTTTGTTCAAGTTATCTGTTGTTTGTTCAAGTTATCTGTTGTTTGTTCAAGTTATCGGTTGTTTGTTCAAGTTATCTGTTGTTTGTTCAAGTTATCTGTTGTTTGTTCAAGTTATCTGTTGTTTGTTCAAGTTATCTGTTGTTTGTTCAAGTTATCTGTTGTTTGTTCAAGTTATCTGTTGTTTGTTCAAGTTATCTGTTGTTTGTTCAAGTTATCTGTTGTTTGTTCAAGTTATCTGTTGTTTGTTCAAGTTATCTGTTGTTTGTTCAAGTTATTTGT
>JAEIFL010000056.1:0-23210 GCA_018901835.1 Scaptomyza graminum
TTGTACTGGCCTGTTGGAGTCAGGGTAGAGCCTCTATACCGAGGCTACTAATAAAAGAGAGCACTTTGGTAGGGTCTATATGTTCCCATATCCTGTAGGGGGGGACAAGTTCACCTCCTAGTTGTAGAAGTCGACGTCTGCTTAGTGAGGGGCATTCACATAGAACGTGTTCTGATGTTTCAGGCTCCAGCTCACAGAATCTGCATGTGTCGGTTTCCGAGAGTTTTAATTTCTTAAGGTGATACCTTAGGTTGCAATGACCCGTTAGGTAGCCTGTTAAAGTTCGAATTTCGTTCTTTTTTAAATTGATGATGCGTTTTGATCGCGTCATCTGGGGGACGAGAAATTGTTTGGCTTGTCTCAGCCCTGCACTGTCGGTCCAGTGGCGACTTATCTCCTTTTCCTCCCATTTCCTGACCAGTTCTCTTTTGTGTCCTTTCGAGAGTCCACAGAACGGTTCAGGGCCGATTGGTGGTGTCATCGCCCCGCGTTTTGCTAGGGAGTCTGCTACCTCGTTTCCTATATGGCCTTCATGCCCTGGCTTCCAGCCCACCGTTAAGATGTTTTTGGAGGCAAGGGCGTTTAGCTGCTGGAAACAGTTCTCTACAAGTCTAGAGGCGATCGTGAAGGATCTCAGCGCTATGAGCGCCGCCTGACTGTCAGAGAAGATGTAAATCCGTGTACCTTGCATTTTCCTGCGAAGGCATTCACGAGCACAGATTTCTATGGCGTATATCTCAGCTTGGAAAATGGTTGGAGACTTTCCCATGGCTATGGATTTGTTGAACCTTGGTCCGAAAATACCAGCCCCGGTGTCACCATTTTCCAGTTTCGACCCATCGGTGTACCACGATTGTGATCCACTGGGCAGAGATATTGATTTTGTTTTCCAATCATGTTTGGTGTGCAAGACTACAGAGAAAATTCTGTGGAAAACAAGTTTTGGTTTCTGTTCGTCAGTTACGCGCAGAATGGGCTTATTCATTAGGGGTTCGAGAACCCGAAGATGCCCAGTAAGATCACCGCTTTTCATGCTGGTGATGTTTTGAAGGCGAAGTGCCCCCAGGCAGGCCTCCTTTTTCAGGGTGATGGGTAAAGGGGGTATGCCAGTTATGACTCCAAGTGCTGCAGTGGGGCATGTTCGGATAGCTCCAGTGATGCCTATGCAGACCAGTCGTTGTAGTTTGGTAAGTGCAGCCGCAGCTGTCTTCTGGGTAGATTTCGTCCACCAAGCAAGAGATGCATAGGTTAGGATCGGTTTTACCACAGTGTTGAAGGACCAGTAGATCATTTTGGGACTTAGGCCCCATGTTCTACCGAAAAGCCTGTTACAAGCGAAGTATGCTCGAGTGGCTTTATTTATGGTCTTTTCAAGGTGTACACTCCAGTTGAGCTTGGAGTCCTTCTAAGTAGCTGGCTTCAACTGAAAAGTCAATGGTGGATTCATTTAAGGATGGTCTTGTAAGAGACAGAGACCTTTTCCTGGTAAAAGGAACTAAAAAAGTTTTAGACGGGTTTATGGACAGACCTTTGTCCTGACACCATCTATTGGCTATGTTAAGGGCTTGCTGCATGCGGTCCGTGATGGTTTGCATGCCAGCCCACTATATAGATGACTAAATCATCAGCGTAGCCTTGTGTGGAGAACCCTAAGTCGTTGAGCTTATAGAGTAGCTCGTCGATGACCAGAGTCCACAAGAGAGGAGAGAGTACTCCCCCTTGAGGGCACCCTCTTGTTGCTGTGATTGAGGTCATGGTTCCTCCGAGGTCTACAGTTATGATTCTAGATTTAAGCATTTCCAGAATCCACCTAATAATGGGTGTGGAGACATTCTTATGTACAAGAGCGGCACGGATAGCCTCATATGACGTGTTGTCAAAAGCTCCTGAGATGTCTAAAAAGGCACATAGTGCTATTTGTTGAGCGCCAATGGCCTTTTCAATGGTTGTTGTAAGGCAATGAATGGCAGTCTCAGTTGATTTGCCAGCTTGGTACGCATATTGGTACTTATGTAAGGGAAGATGCTCGAGATACACCTCCCTGATGTGCTGGTCAATTATTTTCTCCAAAGTTTTAAGGAAGAAGGAGCTAAGACTAATCGGTCTATAGGACTTAGGCAATTGGGAATCTTTCTTCCCTACCTTAGGAATAAACACAACTTTCACCTTAGCCCATTTGCTTGGTATGTGTCCAAACATGAGACTAGCTCGGAATAAACGGACCAGGGGGATTGCGATTTGGTGCAATCCCCGCTGCAACAGGCACGGATATATTCCATCTGGTCCAGGGGATTTGTATGGACTGAAACTCTGTATAGCCCATTGTACGCTATTTTGATGAAACAGTCTAAAGGGCAAGTTTCCAACACGTTCTGAGTGATAGGGGGTTCCCTTCCCTCAGCCCCATTGGAGTCCGCCACCATAGTCACTCGCAGGTGTGGGCACTCTCCAATCCCAGAGAGGTAGGTTGGTGCCTCGCTCTCTGAGATGGGTTGCTCCACGCACCCAGGAAAATAAGTAGCCAGGAGTAGGCTGCTCGTTTCCTTTGGGTCGCTTATGTGTGTTCCATCTGGCTTTTTCAACATACAGATGACGTTTGAGTGGTCCTTGGAAAGGGCTTTTTGTAGCCTGACAGCTTCCGGGAGATTTGAAATCTGCCCGCAGTGTTGGCGCCACGTAGCCCATTTTGACCTTCTCAGCTCTTTATTGTAGAGCGTTAAAGCAGATTTGTAGGAATCCCATGTGGTTTTCCCACTCTTCGCTTTATTGAAGAGCTTACGCGCAGCCTTTTTAAGATCGTCAAGGCTCTTGTTCCACCAGGGAACAGCCCTTCTGATCTTACGAACTTTTTTCGCAGCTGGCGTGATGTGCCGATTCAATGTTCGTATGAAGCACAGTAGCCTCACGCTTTAGCTCGTCAGTGGATATTATCGGACGGGTGGAGCAGTCTCTGGATTGCAAAGGGGGGGCGCAGGATTTTCCTTGGTGCCGCGGGCACTTGGGCAGCTGCGGTGCCACTAGCCCCATTCCCGCTGGATGTCCGGAAGCTGTCGCCCGCAGGCACCTCAGGAGTTACATGAGCGACATCCTGTGGTGTTGTTGCAGCCGTGCCCGGTGTGATGGCCTTGGAGCAGGTGGGCTTCTCCGCTGCCAGAGCAGGAGCCACCGCTTGTTCCTTCGGCCTTAGGCTTATGAGTAGCCGTGCCCCACGCAAAGTTGAGCTGGTACCCAAGCTCCTTTAGCCGGTTGGCCGAGACTGGGTCCAGCGCTATGGTGATGATGGCCATGTTTTGCCTCATCTCGCGGTGAAAGACTCGCCAGTCTCCCACGCGCAGGCCGCTGTTCTGGCCCTCGACGAGCTTCAGGATCTCGTCCGTCTTCATATCCGCATTAGGAAGCGGAAAGTAGCCAATGAAGACGGCGGCACGTGGAGCCTCCGCCTCCGGGACTACCTTGATGTGGGCGTCCTTCCACAGCCGGAGCTTGGGCACCTCTGTGCTCAGCCACTCGACTGTCTCCTCATTCCCACATGTTATGGCCATCCACCCTGGTCGGAAGGTACAGCCAGAGAACAGCGGCTTTACCGAGCCGTGTCTTAGAGCCATAACCCTCGACAATATGGCGGATTGAATGGCGCTGAGCTGCTTTGTCGTGAGCAAACTTTGGGGATAGTCGGCAGGGAGTATTGCCATCTTCGCCGAGCTGGCAACGTCCCTGTAGGAGGCCATGATACCGACTTGGGGTGGCTGCTCCCGTGTTGCTTGCCCACCCGCAGCTGCGGCTGTGGAGGCTGCCGGAGCCTCCGTGGCAAGCAATACGCTTGCAGGACCATCCCTCGCCAGGGCACTAGGTGCCGCGGTTTTGATCATGGCCCTCTTAGTCGACACCTCTTCTGGGGTCGTGTTGGCCGATCTGCCTCGCTTGTTGGTGGCGCCACTTGTGCTGGGCACCGCCCTAGGTTTTCAATTTGTTTGTTCCATATATTTGGTCCCACGAGTAATGAGGAAGGAAGTATCCCCCGGGGCAGAGCCTCATACCCCGGATCGGGCACTTGTACGACCGGAGGTGCCAGGTATCCGGAAGCCACCGTTAAAAGACACATTAACGTAGTGCCATTAATCACAGGGGCACGGTATGGTAACACCGGTGATTACGGGTTTTTTCGAGTTGTCCTCTCTAGATCCGCCATATTTAGTCTACGGCAGGGGCACCTCGAGCAGGATGTGGCTCTTCACCACGTATAGTCGGCATGTGACTGCCAACTCCCACTGGCTGAGTCAGCTTGGCGCGGCGGCAGGCACACACGCTTCACTAACAAAGCCTTAGCCCCCAAAATCTTTTGATAATATTGTGTTAAAATTTGAAGTCAATCAAGTTTCAAGCGACTGTATCTTTGGCACGTAATGAAAAGATCAATTCTGTTCTTGGTCACTGAGTGTTATGATCAAGCAAGCAACGACACTTTCTTCGTTTTCGTTTTGGATAAGCTGAATGACAGTGTTTTACTGTACGGAGCTGGCATTGATGACTCTATGCAAGCATAAAAACTCTTTTGTAAATGGTTTATTTTGAATTTTCACATATGAATAAAAAAAAAATTTAAATAGATTTTCCCGAAAACGCAATTTTTTAAGTCCGTGTGCATCATAACTCAAAATCCACTAAACCGATCCTTTTAAAAATTTAAACATTATTTCTTCACATAAGTAAACCTGTTATTCACGAAGAGATTTATTTTTTTTTCAATTTTTTTCGATTTTTTAATAACAAATGAAATGCGATTTTGTTTTGCTAAAATCGCATTTTTCACTTTGAAGTGCTGCTTTAATTTGAAAAAAATAAAATAAAAACTCTTCGTGATTAGCTCGAGAATTTCATCACCTTTGAAATGCACATAATTTTTTTTTATTTCCGATGATCCGGTAACGAGCTATGATGCACACCGCAAAACCAATTTTTTTTGAAGTCTCCTCGCGAGATTCACCGTCACTGGCTTGTTTTTCAATATTTTTCTTTGAAAATTGGATCTATTATTCTTCAAAAGTTGTATAATAATATTTAATTAATCTCAACAAAATAATATTACTCCTGTCATTCACAAAAAAATGCTTTTTTTTGCCTTAAAAACCATACCCCCCTTAAGCATTGCTATAGTATAAAGTTATATTAAGGGGATTCATGCCACTTTGCTTAGCTGCTTATCTGCTTAGCTGCTTATTCTCCAACAACAAATTGCACTGCCGAGAAGTAAGCAAACGTAAGCAGCCCAGCCTTTGCTCACCAAATTATCTGCTCATGCTTAAGCAAACGGTGTTGAAACAGTGTCGAAAGATTATCAAATAGTTCTGTTAAATTTATGAAGTATACTGAAAATACCGCATTTTAACAGGGTGGCAGCACCATCATATGGTCTTTTTAATTCGTTAAAATTTGAGTATACGGACAATATGTAAGTAAAACAGCAACAAAAAATCCGTTTTAGCAATTGTAAACAAATATTTTAGTGGAATCTAATCAAGAACGTAAGCGCATGCGGGCAAGTGAGACGAAGAATTGGTTGAACCATGAAACTGTTTCAATTTTAGATTATATGCAAGCTATATTATTTTTAGTTATGTTTTGTGTACATGTTATATTTATAAACAATTGGCATTAAAACCGCTAATCGTCTATTAAAAACCAACTGATATCATCTATTACACCAACATGTTGGAGGAGACCAAAATTGATAGCAAACAGCTGTTCTTACGAGCTAAGCAGATAAGCACTGCAAAAGGGTCGTTCACGCCAGATTCTGCTTAGAAGTAAAAAAGTAAATAGATAAGCATCTAAGCAAAGTGGCGTGAATCCCCTTATTTTTTTAAATTGAAAATTTGGTTTTGTTTTGAGCTTGTATTAAAGGTTTTTGTTTTAGATAGATTCGCTGTCGCTGTTATTTGTACTTTGGTTTTTGATTGAGGGTTTGGATTTTGTTTTTGTTTTGGAGGGTTTAAAGTTAGTAGATAGAGGACTAGATTTATCTTTAGAAAATCTTCTTAGTTTAAGATCATCGCTGGGTTGGGAAGAATAAGATTTGTTTTCCGGGTTGGAACAGTTACCGTCTGTATCCATGTCTTCTGTTGCATTTTGGTGTTGTTGATGTTTTTTTTGTTGTGGTATGGGTGCTGTTTCGGTAGATCGTGCTGTGGTTGATTGTGTTGCAGTTGATGTATGGTTGGGTGTAGACGTAGATGAGGAGTTTCCTAGTTGCTGCCGGGCACTGGTTTGTGAGGGTGTATATTGGGTCTTGGATGGTATATTGATTGGTGTGTGTTGAGAAATAGCAAAAGCCACATTAAAAGAACAATCAAGAATGCACGAAGAAACGAAACAGAAGAAATAACGGAACTAGTCGAACATTCCTCCAGTGGTATCACATACACATTTTCATTCTTTATTTCTCTCCTTTAGTTGTTAGTTCTTCCTAAGCGACGAGTGCGTGCAGACGAAAATATCAGAGCTAATTAATACACAGCATATATATATATATCGTATCTAAATTAACCAAGTCTTATTATTTAAAACATTATTGCCTACTGCATAATCTAATTGGTTATGGGCCCAGGCATAGACAAATAATAAAGTGCTTTGGTTTTGCGAAAATAAATAAGTGAAACAATTAAATAAAAAGTAAAATATATGTACACGTGTTTTTACATGTATAAGTGTTAAGTACTGCACGCGTTTACTTAAACGATATTTGATATACATACATTGGTTATATATACACAATCATTTGTAAACGTATCAAATTTATTGTGTATATGTACATACATAAATAATATATAAAATAAAAATATCTACAATTAAAAATTTCTAATTTCATATTGCCAGCGGAGTCTCAACAAAATTACGGAACCTTGCTGAATTTCACAATTCTGAGAAAAGCACACAAGCGACTCGAACGAGGAGGTGCAGACAGAATAAAATTGAGTGAAACGTTGTGTTGAGCAGAAAGGTTGCAAAGTTGAGTGTAGTTAGCAAATTGATAGAAATTGCGAGAAGCAATGGAAAAGGGAAAAAGGAATATTAAACCATTTGATGGTGAAAAATATTCAATTTGGAAATTTAGGATTATAGCGCTTTTAGAGGAAAATGATTTATTAAGTGTTATTGACAATGAACCCGCAGAAAGGACAGAGGCATCTAGAAAAGCAGTTAGATGTGCTAAAAATGTAATTATTGAATATTTAAGTGATTCGTTTCTTGTGTTTGCAAATTCTGATAAAAGTGCCAAAGAAATTTTTGATAATTTAGATGCTATTTATGAGAGAAAAAGTTTAGCTTCCCAACTTTCTTTGCGAAAGCAGTTACTGGCACTGAAATTAAAAGGCGACTCTTCGCTCGTAAATCGTTTTCACACATTTGACGATTTGATCACTGAGCTCATTTCTTCAGGAGCGAAAATTGATGAAATGGACAAGATCTCGCATCTTCTGTTAATTCTTCCTTCAAATTATGATGGGGTCATTACGGCAATTGAAACTTTAGCTGAAAGTAATTTAACGTTAGCGTTTGTCAAAACTCGTCTATTAGATCACGAAATAAAAATAAAAACGATTAGTAAAGATACAAGTGCTAAAGTTTTGCAAGCCGTAAATTTCAAAGAACAAAATGAAAACAAAAATAAATTTATTAACAAGCAAAATAAAAAGGTTTTTAAAAATAAAATAAAGCATAGACCTAAGAGCTACCACTGTGGGAAACTTGGTCATGTGAAGAAGGATTGTTTTGTTTTTAAGAGATTAAACACCAATGAAAACATAAATAAAAGTGGAAAAGAAAAACAAGCTCAAGTAGCAACAGCTCAGGTAGATCGTGGTTTTGCATTTATGATGAGGCAGAGAGTTGATTCTTTAAATGGAAGCGAAGTTGTATTTATCTTAGACTCAGGAGCTTCGGACCATTTAATAAAAGAAAAAGTATTGTTTGCCGATTATGCCAATTTGGAAAATCCTATGGAAATTGCCATTGCCAAACAAGGAGAAAGTATCCATGCAACAGCAAAAGGAATTGTTCAACTAAAAACTCAAGGCAATGAGATAACGCTGGAGGACGTGCTATTTTGCAAAGACGTCCCACATAATCTGTTATCTGTACGCAAAATGCTGGAATGACTGTAGAATTTAATTCTGAAGGTGTAAAGGTCACCAAGGATGGTCAATTAGTATTCACTGGAGCAAGTGAGTATAATGTCCCATTTGTTAAATTTGAAATAAATAACAAAGCATATGCGTGTAATTTAAAATTAACAAAAAGTGCTGAAAGTCGATTGTGGCATGAAAGGTTGGGCCACATAAGTGTTGGCAAATTTATGGAAATAAAACGTAACGATATGTTTGAAGATATTAGTTTATTAAAAGAGGTAGATGTAAATAATGAACTATGTGAAGCTTGCGTTAATGGAAAGTTATCGAGACTTAAGTTTGAAAAATATAAAAATAAAGATTTCATTAATAGGCCCTTATTTGTTATTCATTCAGATATCTGTGGTCCGATAACACCGTGTACAATCGATAATAAAAATTATTATGTAGTTTTTATTGATCAGTACACACATTATTGTGTGACGTACTTAATAACGTATAAATCTGACTTGTTTTCGGTTTTTAAAGATTTTATTGCGAAAGGAGAAAGCCATTTTAATCTTAAAGTAGTAAATTTCTATATTGACAATGGAAGGGAATATTTGTCTAACGAGATGCGTGAATTTTGTTCTGAAAAAGGTATCAGCTATCATTTGACTATTCCTCACACTCCACAGCTAAATGGTGTATCTGAACGAATGATCAGAACAATTACAGAAAAGGCTCGTTCCATGGTTAATGGAGCTAAACTGAATAAAAGTTTTTGGGGCGAAGCAGTTTTAACTGCAACTTATTTAATAAATAGATGCCCAACTAGAGCTTTAAAAGATATAAAGAAAACACCATTTGAAATGTGGCATAATAAAAAGCCTGTTTTGAAATATCTTAAGATATTTGGCTCAACAGTATACGTTCTTAATAAAGTAAGAAAACGAAAGTTCGATGAAAAATCGATTAAGTGTATACTCGTTGGATATGAGCCAAATGGTTTAAAGCTGTGGAATGTAGAATCAAGGAAGTTTATGACAGCTAGAGATGTTGTGGTGGATGAAACAAATATGTTGAATTCAAGGTCGGTAGAAGACTGTGCTTCACAGTCAGAAGACTCAATGTTCCAAAATGACAGACTGGAACAATTAGAAGATTCTTGTTTGGAAAATAAAAGCGAAAAACAGGAAGTCGATTTTCAGGATGCAAACACTGAAAATGTAGAGTCTTGCTTTCCATTACCTGAAATGGAAAATATTGAAGCTGTTAATGACAGTTCAAAAATAATTATACCGCCTTGTGAAAATTCCACAAATCTAAAGAATACCGATCCAGTTGTAGTTACTGGTGAGAACGAAGAAATCAGACGCAGTGAGAGATTAAAAGACAAACCTAAAATTTCTTATAGATTATTAGAAAAATGTTTAATGAATTCTTATACTTACTTTAATAATATCCCAAATTGTTTTGAAGAAATTAAAAATCGGGATGATAAGGTTAATTGGGAAAAGGCAATTCAAGATGAATTAGATTCCCATTCTCAAAACAATACATGGTCTTTATTATTATTATATTGGGGGTTACTGCACTGCGACCAAATTGATCTATTGTGCCCCCTTCTTGGCCTATAGCTCTTCCATCAGGCCCAGGTCTTGCACGAAGGCAAGTATTTTTGTTGGGTCGACGGTTTCTAGATCGCTAAGTTGCACAATATGTTTACCTAGAAAACTACTTCTTCTCCTTACTAAGGCTACGCATTCTGCTATAATGTGTAAGAAGGATTCTCCTTCCATTCCGCAGAATCTGCAAGTCTCGCTGCTGGCTATACCTAGCTTTGCTAGGTGGCCTCTTAGTCTACAATGTCCTGTCAGAAGACCGGTGAGTATCCTAAGTCTATTTTTACTCATTGATATTACTTGCTTAAACCGTTTGAGGTTATAGCTACCCAAGAGAAGTTTTGCTTGTCTGAGTCCTGGTGTCCTTGCCCAGCTCGTTCTTCGCAGAATTCTCTCTTCGCTCCGAAGCTCCTCCCGTATTGTGCTTCTTCCTATGCCACAGTACGGCTCGGGTCCTATTAGGGGTGTCGCTGCCCCCAGTCTTGCTTGCTTATCTGCCTCTTCGTTCCCCGCTATGTCGACATGTCCCGGGACCCATCTTAGGGCAAGCCTATTTTGTGATCCCAGAGTGTCTAGCTTGGTTCGTACCTCACGAACTACTTTTGACCTGATTTCGGTCTTACTAAGCGCCATTATTGCTGCTTGGCTATCGGATAAGATGGCTATATCTCTATTCCGATAGTTACGCTTTAAATTAAAGTCCACACACCTCCCTATTGCACATACCTCAGCTTGGAATATGCTGGTGTACATACCTAGGGGCTCGTGGTAGGTTACCCGAGGGCCTACCACACCAAGACCGGAGCCTTGTTGTGTCAGGGATCCATCGGTGTACCATTTTATGGTGTGTGGCTTCATGTTGTGGACCTCTTCTAGAGATGTCCACTCCTTTTTGTTACAGAGGTGAACTTGAAACTTTTGCACGAACATGTGTTCGGCTTTCATTTCATCCCTTGGCTGTGCCAGTAGGGGAAGTTCACCCGATAGCATATCTGCTTCAACGGACATTCTTAAAAGGGTTGCCTTCTGTTGCAGCCTAATTGTGTGATGGAGTGGTGTTATCTCCAATAGAACCTCAAGCGCTGATGTGGGACAGGTCCTCATCGCTCCCGTGATTCCCACACATGCCATTCTTTGTAGCTTCTGAAGCTGCTTCTGCACAGTGATTTGCTGTGCCTTATCCCCCCATGCAATCACTCCGTACGTGAGCATGGGCCTTACTACCATAAGGTATAGCCATCTTATTATCTTTGGTGATGTTCCCCATGACTTGCCGGCTATGCTACGACACGTATACAGCGCTCTGCAGCACTTCGCAATCGTATTCTGGACATGGGTGCCAAAGTTTAATTTACTGTCAAAAGTGACCCCAAGGTATTTAACTTCCTTGCTTGTTTCTATTGGGCTCCCTGCGAGCCTAATCTCCCTCATTCTTTGTAGCTTGTATCTTCTGGTGAACGGAACGATGACTGTTTTTGCAGGGTTTAGGTTGAGACCAACCTCCCTACACCAGTCATACGTGATCCTAAGTCCCAGTTGAACATTATCACAAAGAGTTTCTTCATACTTGCCCCGAGCTATTATCACAATATCGTCGGCATAGCCTTGACATTGGATACCCCTGTTCGCAAGTCTATTTAATAGATCATCTACTAGTATACTCCATAAGAGGGTGATAAAACCCCCCTTGCGGACAACCCCTTGTGGTTGTTACTGTTACGGTACTATCTTGTATAGATGCCGTAGCCTGTCTGGACTCTAATAGGGATGAAATCCATCTACTAGTTGTACTGTCCAGCCCTCTTCTATTCAAGGTAGCCTTGACAGCATCGTGTGATGTGTTGTCGAAGGCTCCTTCAATGTCTAAAAATGCACAGACTGCTACTTCTTTGTTTACTACTGCGGCCCGCAGAGTGCGGTGCAGCTCATACAGGGCAGTGTCCGTAGACCTGCCTGTTCTGTATGCATGCTGCGTTGCCTGCAGTGGACTCTGTGTAAGCAGAGTACTCCTGATGTTATAGTCCACCAACTTTTCCAGCGTTTTCAACAAAAACGATGTTAAGCTGATGGGTCTGAAGGACTTTGGGTTGGTGGTATCTGTCTTCCCGGCTTTGGGGATGAAGACCACCCTAGCTCTACTCCAGGCACTTGGTATATGACCAAGTGCTAGGCTACTGACCAGAATTTTCCTCAGAATGGGTAGGAGTATTCCCTGTCCCTGCTGAAGGAATATCGGTGATATGCAATCCAGACCAGGAGATTTGTAGGGCTGGAAGGTTCCAATTGCCCATTTTATTTTCTCCACTGTGACCACCGACTTGGCACATGCCCAGTCGATGGCCGTTGGTCTGTGCTGACCCCCTGTTTCAAGCGATACGCACTGTTGCAAGGGGATACTCCCTGGGAAGTGCGTCTCAAACAGAAGCTCTAGCTTCTGCATATTTGTGCTCGTGTATGAGTTATCTCTACGCTTCAGGGCTAAATTAGCCTCCGGCGCCCGCTTTGCTAAAGCCCTATGCAGCCGGGCACCTTCTCTCGTACTTACTATGCTTTCGCAGAAGTCCCTATAGTTCCTACGCTTGGCCTTCCTAATCTCCTTGCTGTAGGAGGTGAGACTTTCGCGGTATGTGTCCCATGACCCGTCCCTCATGGCTCTATTGAAGAGGTGACGGGTGGTGAGCCGCAGTCTCTCAAGACTGTCATTCCACCATGGGGCATCTTTTTCTTTGCGCGTTTTCCCTAGTGGGCAGCTTTCTTCGTATGCATTTTTAATGCTTCTGTTCAGATTACTGACAGCTCTTTCTAGCTCACCTGTGTGTCTGGGTATTCCAGAGTTTTCAGTGGCTAGGTTAAGTTCTAGGGTAGACCTAAATCTATCCCAGTTCGTTTTTCTGGGGTTACGAGTTGGTGTACTACTATCCGTATTAGCCTGAAGTTTAAATAGGATGATCCTGTGATCAGACATGGATTCTTCTGAAGAGACATGCCATTCTCTGAGATGAGGCCTAAGAGACCTACTAATCAGAGTAACGTCTAATACCTCTTCTCTTACTCTAGTTACAAATGTCGGTGTTGATCCGACATTACCAATTTCTAAGTTATACTTGAATATAAAGTTGGTAAGACACTCACCCCTTGTGTTGATGTCCGTGCTACCCCATATCGAATGGTGCGCATTGGCATCGCAGCCGATTATTACCGGCAGCTTCTCTCTCCTGCAGTGGTCCATCAGCTTTTCTATTTCTGGTGGCGGGCAGTCCGCATCACCGGCGAAATAGGCAGATGCTATCACATTAGGGGGGGGCGTTTCCTCTTGCCCTTACGGCAATCGGTACGCAGTCCCTAGTCAGGAATTCTGAAAGAACAGTAAAATTAATACACTTTCTTACCATTATGCATGCTCTAGGTATAGGATCTCTTTGATCCCAGATTACCTTCGAGTCAGCGGTGTACAGGCCTTTTATGCCATTGTTGACCCATGGCTCCTGTACCAGGGCTAGCCCAAGATGTTGGGCGATAAACATCCTGGCCAAGACAGCAGAGGCTGCCTAAGCACGGTGGAGGTTTATCTGGGCTAGCCCAGTGACGGTGACGTTTGGCATCACCATCACCCATCCGCCGATCTAGCTCCTGATGATGCAGGTGGGGTGTCACCCACATCACCGCTGCCCGTCATGATGACGTCAGCTTCTGCCGTGTGGAGCTCCTCAGCCAGCTCTTGCGAGGACATCGGCACCTCATCATCCATCCCCTCCAGCTCTGCTGGACCGAGCGTCATCTCCGCCAGGTCCTCATCCTCGGCCAGATCCTCTGATGCATTGGAGGTATCTGCCAGATGACCACTCAGAACAGTGGTGGTGGGAGGTATGGGTGCCAGCTCTGCTGGCCCGAGCGTCATCTCCGCCAGGCCCTCTCTTACGGTCAGACCACTCGGAACAGTGGCGGTGGGAGGTGTGGGTGCCGAGCCTGCATCTCCCGTGACTGGTCTTTGGTACAAAGGCCTCAAAACAAAAACATAATTGATTGTAAATGGGTGTTTACCATTAAACAAGATGAATTCGGCAACTTAGTCCGATATAAAGCAAGACTTGTAGCGCGAGGCTTTACGCAAGAATATCTGACGGATTACGAAGAAACATTTGCACCAGTTGCACGTATTTCTAGTTTTCGATTTATTCTGGCATTAGCAAATCAATATGATTTGAAAATTCATCATATGGATGTCAAGACAGCATTCCTTAATGGAAACCTTAAGGAGGAAATTTATATGAAAATTCCTCAAGGATTGACACATGATGAGGGAAAAGTCTGTAAGTTAAATAAAGCTATTTATGGTCTAAAACAAGCAGCCAGGTGCTGGTTTGAAGCTTTTGAAAATGTCTTAAAAGAAATCGGTTTTGTCAATCTAGGAGTTGACCGATGCATTTATATTATAGATAAAGGAGAAATATCTTTAAATATATATGTACTATTGTACGTGGATGATATAGTGATAGTCACTCAAAAGATTGAAACAATGTCAAAATTTAAATCTTATTTGATGAAGAAATTTAAAATGACCGATTTAAAAGACATCCGACATTTTATTGGCATAAAAATAGATAGGCATAGGGATCAATTATATCTCAGTCAGTCAGCTTATATAAACAATGTTTTAAAAAAATTTAATATGGAAAATTGTAATCCAGTTAGTACACCACTACCCAGCAAACTGAACTATAAAGACTTAGAATCAGAAGAGACACATGATGCGCCATGTCGTAACTTAATTGGATGTTTGATGTACATTATGTTATGTACTCGCCCAGATTTAAGTACATCGATAAGTATATTAAGTAGGTACACCAATAATAATAATAAAGAGTTATGGCAATGTCTGAAAAGAGTACTACGATATCTAAAAGGCACAGTAAATTTAAAATTAACTTTCACAAAGAATGTTAATCCTGAAAATATTATTATGGGCTATGCCGATTCTGATTGGGCGGGAAACGAAACAGACAGACGAAGTACAACAGGGTACTTATTTACAATGTTTGAAAAATGTCTTATTTGCTGGAGTACCATGAAACAGAAATCAGTTGCCGCTTCATCTACTGAAGCGGAGTACATGGCTTTATTTGAAAGTGTTAGAGAAGCCTTATGGTTAAAATCCTTAATTAATGAAATAAAGCTGGAGTTAAATGAACCAATAACTATATTTGAGGACAACCAGGGTTGTATAAGTATAGCTAATAATCCAACCTGCCACAAGAGAACTAAGCACATAGATATTAAATATCATTTCACTCGAGAACAAATTGAGAAGAAACTAATTTCTATCAAGTATATTTCTACAGATGAGCAGTTGGCTGATGTTTTGACGAAACCACTACCAGCAGTAAGATTTCTCTATTTACGGAGCCAATTGGGACTTACTGAATAGAAGCCCTCTATAACAACAACATCATTATTAATAATTAAGTTTATTTGCAGTTTTTTTTATGAAGTAATTAACTGAAATAACAAAAATTATATAATTCATTAATGTTACTTTGATATACTTATTTAATTGAACTATTTTATTTATTAATTTAATTTAAAATGAATTGCTTATCTGAAATAACGGAAGTTATAATTTATAAATATTAATTTGATATATTAATTGAATTTAAAGAAATTATAATTATGAAATATTATTTTGATATATTAATTGAATTTAAAGAAATTATAATTAAGAAATATTATTTTGATGTAATTGAATTTTATAATTTTGATTGGTCGAATTTGGTTTTTCTGGGTTTTCCCAAATTCCTCGCAGCGAATGCTGGACCATGATTTTTGTACTCCCAGCATATGCACACTCGTCAGATAAGATATTTTGTATTTTATATTTTAAACTTATTAATGTAACTTTTGAGGAGGTGTGTTGAGAAATAGCAAAAGCCACATTAAAAGAACAATCAAGAATGCACGAAGAAACGAAACAGAAGAAATAACGGAACTAGTCGAACATTCCTCCAGTGGCATCACATACACATTTTCATTCTTTATTTCTCTCCTTTAGTTGTTAGTTCTTCCTAAGCGACGAGTGCGTGCAGACGAAAATATCAGAGCTAATAAATACACAGCATATATATATATATCGTATATAAATTAACCAAGTCTTATTATTTAAAACATTATTGCCTACTGCATAATCTAATAGTGTGTGAGTTGATGTTGTACGTGTAGACGTAGATGAGGAGTTTCCTAGTTGGTGCCGGGCACCTGAGGAATGTGGGACATTTCCGGTCAAGTGGGCTATGTTGTTGGTCAATGTCAGGATTATTTCTGCAGTTTAGGCAGCTCTGCGTGTTTTTGCCCTTCATTTGTGTGAGTTCCTTCTGAACAATTTTTGCATGTTGTTGAGCTTTTGCAGATGGTAGCAGGGTGTCCAAAGCGAAGACAATTTTTGCATCGCAATGGGAGGGGGATACATGGTCGTACTCGGACGGTTTCGTAGCCAATTTTAATTGATTCTGGTAGTTTGTGTGTTGCGAATGTTATTGTAATAAGTCCAGTTTCTGTGAATGTGTTGTCTTCTTGGTTTGTGTTACTTGGTTGCTTTTTTAGAATTTTTCGTACGTTCTGTGTTTTTAGTTCTTGTAGGATTTCGTTTTCACTTATGTTTCGCAGTTTATTGCAGTATATTACACCTTTAAGTAAAGTTTAGTGTTTTTTGTCGTTCTGTTGAGGTTTATGTTTATGTCTTCATTTTAGTAAATCTAGAAATGAATTTTTTTTTAAAAAAAAAAAAAAAAAAAAAAAAAAAAAAAAAAAAAAAATAAAAAAAAAAAAAAAAAAAAAAAAAAAAAAAAAAAAAAAAAAAAAAACGGCTCGTAGAGAGTAAATGCTGCGGACATGAAAATGTTATTACTGTACTGGCGCTGTACGAGACCATTTTTTTTATATGAAGTTTTTACAGTACTGGCGCTGTACGGGCTGCTGCGTACAGGCCTTTAGTAAAGTTTAGTGTTTTGTGTTCTGTTGAGGTTATGTTTATGTCTGTCATTTTGGTAAGTCTGAGTAGTTTTGAAGCTTGTAGTTTGTTTTTAGTTTTGATAAGGAGGGAGCCGTCTCTTTTTTTTTTACATGATTCGACTTCTCCACCGCAGGCTTAGTTTATGGTTTTTTTAATAACGAATGGTGACACCTTTTCGAACGACTCTTTGTCATTTCGTTTTAATACAACGTACTTGGGTTCGTTTAGTTGTGTGTAGTTAGTTTTTGTGATGAGTTTGCTTATATCAGGTGGTTCGTGCATGGTTGTTGTTTGTGGGCTCGCGCCCAATTTAACTGTTTGCGTGATGTGTTTGTTTTTGGTTTTTTTCGTTTTCGCTTTTGTGTTTGATGGTTGTTAGTCGCGCGTTTGCTTATTTGCTTTTGCTTTTGCGAAGCGGGGTTTTTTTTGTTGCATCACGTCTTATCTCCAGAGATGTTAAAGTGATACTGATCCTTATTTTAATTCCATTCACTAACTCGAAACATCTTTTATTTCAGTCGAAAACCATATTATGTCTGATTAATATATATAAGCTAACAAGTAAATCAAATAAAAAATTTTGAAGACATGCTTTTATATGCTTTCTTGCCATCACCAAAATATGATTTGAAAATCTTTTATTGGGATAGTTTAAAAAAGTTTATATAATAAAAATAAAACATAAAAAAAGTTTTTCACGTTCGGAATTCGAACTCACGACATTCGGCCTGTGAAGCGGCAGTCTTCCCTCTATGCCACCAGAGCCACCGGTCAAAGTTGTAAGTTGAGCAAAAGGGAAAACTGTTTTTCGTGGTTTTTACAAGATATTCTATATTTTATCCCAGTCGAGTGGAAGAAGGTACCATATAAAAAACTAAGACAAAAACCAAGTGAAAACGTTTCGGTCAGACGCAACCGACTGCAGAATTTTCTGATACCAGTATAACAATGGGTGGTAACGGGAACTTGTTGATTGTGAGAGAAGATAGTATGATGCACATGATGGGGGACATTTCCAGCTAACTTGCCACCAAATTCGGTGACTCAATCTCAAAAAATGTGAAAGGTATGGGGATTACCAGCTTAAAAGGCGGCAGGCTTTTGCATGTTACCCAAATGTTTGCTGCAGAACTTTGGGTTATGCTATTAGCTACAGTGCCACTAAGTTTTCTGAATCTAGCCCGAAAACTGTGGGAGATACCGAAAATTTTGTTCTTATAACGAGGATGTTTCGGATGGCGTGACATCCTAATTTTTAATATACATCTTTTTGGGAAGTCACCTATCTTTCCTCCAACCAAATTTGGTGACTACAGTACGGGCGCTGTACGGGCATCTGCGTACAGGCCTTTAGGAAAGAGTCTGCTTGCAAGGGGTGGTAGGGATGGGAGGGTGGGTCTCCTTCGAAAATTAATTGATTTAGATCTTTGGGGGACATGAGCAGCATATTTTCTGACCCTAACTCAAAAGCTATGTAAGACAGCTTAGGCATTTATATTTTTAATAGGCTGAAGCTCAGGTGGGCGTGGCATCCAAATTTTCTAATGCAAAACTTCCAAAGTCATCGCAAGCTAAACTCGTTAACTCTATAATCAAATCTCAAGTCTCTAGCTCTTACAGTCTACTCTATAGACGCGTTTATACTGACGGATTGATAGACGAACAGAGGGACATGGCTACATTGACTCGGATGTTGGTACTGATGAAGCAGAAGAGATTTTTTGGTTTTAGAGATGCTCTATTCCGCCTGTTGCATAAATTTGCACAGAAATATTATACTCTTTTTACTCATTTCATGGGTTCTGGGTATAAAAGTTGCAACATTTGCTGAAAACATAGTTTTGACGGAGTATTGAATCGAAGGCGAAGGTTGCACGCCACAAAGCTTCCAAAAAGAAACCAGCAAATTGTGACAAAGTACAGAGAAAGTGGAAAGTTAGGAGAAAAATGTCTTAATGTCTACTCGAGTGTAGAATTTGATTGAAATCGGAAATGTCTTTATGCGAGTGTTGAGCCAAAGTCCTCAATGATGCTTTGTCGATTGTCTTTTATGGAGTGGAAAATAAACTTTTGCCTCTGCCTCGTATGCTTCACTGCGCCTTTAAGTTGCCGAGCTGCACCAAGCAAGAGCGTATAATGAGTCAAACGGTAATTCACTTAAATTTTGCGAAAAGGTTGAAGTTGGTCTTACAAAACACCATAAAACATACTTTTGTATGTGCGCAAATACACAATTACGCTTAGCTGTGACCCATATTTATACGCTCGAATTGATTTTCTTTGCATTTACGCAATGTGTTGCGACCTCAAAAGCCACTAAGCTGTTTCCACCCTGAACGCATGTAAATAATAGAAAAAAGTGATATGGTTTTGTGCAAAAGAATGTAACAGGCAAAAGGAAGAATCTCCGACTCAATAAAATATATACATATTTATATTCTTGATCACCATCAACAGCCTATTCAGTTTGTATATGTCTGTCTGTCTGTTTGACTATCAGTCGGAATGAATGCGTCGATCTTGGAGACTATAGAGATTTAAATTTTGAATATAAGCTCTTTAGAAACTATAGATAAGATAATGAAAAGCTGTAAAATTTTTATAGAAATCGGTAGAGAAACACCGCTTATATCTATTTTGGAAGTTTAGGGTATCTCCTGGTGGAGCCTTTTCGACTTGAGCTTTCTTAGTTGTTATTTGTTGTAAATATGTAACGTAGCCACGCACCATTTTTGATCAACTGGCTTTTTATAAAATTCTTAATGTTGAGTCTGCAAGAATCGACAGCACCTTAAACGGACAACTTTCATGCTTTTTATAATTTTATGCCCATTTGAGTTAGGGTTTGGCATCCTTTGGATTTGAGTTGTGTACGTGTGTTTTAGTGTTTGTTTGAGGGTTTTCGACACATAAACTATGCTATTTAATTGGTTCGGCAACCTAGTCAAGCACTTGGAAATTTATTCTATTTCTTTCGCGTCTTTTAAATATATGTGAAATTTATTTTTGCATATTTAATGCAATTACTAAAAGTATTTCCCAAAGCTAAGAAATTGCTACATTTTGCCGGATAACTAAAATTCAAAGGTTTTTATACTCTGATATCAAAGGTAAAAAGTATATTGGTTTTGTGCAATGTCTGACACGCTGCCCGTCAGTCGAATGTAACTTTTTCCGACACATTTAAGGCTAGAGATTTGAAATTCTGCAAATATCTTTGTCTATGGGCTGTTCAAATGAAGTATTATGTTTGGGCTGATCCACCCACTAGGGGGCTGAGAAATAAAAAACAAGTTGATACATTTGGGGGGTGCAAATCGATAAAACACACATATTTCCCAAATTTCAAACAGCTAGAGTCAATAAATTTTGTCGAAACTTAATTTACCCAAGGTAATTTCAACTACACTGAGATGGAAATTGGATTGAATTGAATTGGATTTTGTATTGAAATTATCGTATCCATATTAATTTCTCCTTCATACGTTTTATCCAGTAATTCAATTTCTTTGTTTGTTTAAAATTATCTTCATTGTGGAAAAAGCAGATTTGAAATTGTACTTCGACCCAAACATTGAATACAATTTATATATTTGGTCTTTTATTTTTGGGTATTTTTCTTCATCAATTGGTTTCCAAAAATTAATGCCAGATCGCAAAGGAATTGAAAAATCTTGTGTCATATTTACTAATTCCGTTTGTAGATCAGCGTCTTACTTTTCAATTTCACAAACTATGGGATTTTCATGCAAATTTACTATTTTATTTATTTCGTAAATCTTTAAATCGAATTTCATAGTAAGCTAATAAATTTTTAAGAATTGAACTGTACTCTAATTTTTTATCAAATGTTTTGAGCTAACTAAATACTATCGATGTGTTTTTAAAATTTTGAATATAATCATTCTCCATTTGGGTAATAAGAATTTTTAATTTTCTGCCGAATTATTGAACCATTGTTAATAATTTTGAAATAAGTTTGTGTTTGCCCTGGAGTTCTAAATTAAGCTAATTAAATATGCCTGTTATGTCGCATAAGAAAGCGAGGTCAAAGACCTTAAAGTATATTTGCTCTCATTGGCAAGGTCAAATAAATAATTTTTGCTTCTTAATTTATTAGCGAAATTTCAGAAATCTGCCTTTAAATTTTGATCAAAGAACATGGTGATTCACTTCTGAGATCGAAAAGCCGGTGAAGGCTTTTACCTCTACTTAACCATCGAACTTCAGTAAAAAATAAAACATCACCGTAGTCTGCTGCGGTGGCTCAAGAAATTATGACCACCCTTAATCATATTTATTATTTTATTTATTATTATTATTATTATATTATATTATTATATTACATTATTATTTAAATGGATAAAGCCATTGCTTCTTTTAAATATTCCCCTTTAAGGGGCCTACGCAGATAACAGTACAGCTCTCGTACCGTAAAAACTTCATATAAAAAAAATGGTCTCGTACAGCGCCCGTACAGTTCTACGAGACCCTTGTACGCAGTATGTTAGTTACTGGCCTTTAATAAGTGTTGAACAATGAAAATGTTAAATAACAGTGTGGCTGTTGTACGGCTAGTAATGAAAGCTGAGCATATCTTTACGGCTCGTTAAAAGTGACAAAAATTAAACAACATGTCGGCACGCAAGAGTCGGTTTGCAAATTTTTTAAATGATTGCGACAAAATCGACCTTATAAAGGCTGTGGAGCGTCGGCCAGTCCTGTGGGATTTGACTAGCAAGCTTCAATTCAATATTATCGTGATAAAATGCGCTGGGAGGAAATTGGCGCCGAATTGGGAAAAAGTTGTTGAGTCTTTTGAGTGGTTTCGGTTATGTTAATCATAATCTCTGGTAATTTCAGCTGTGCCCATCAAACATGGGTTTACTAAAATGCTACCATTTTTTTGCATTTGCAGCCTGATTTTTTATAGCCGCCAGTAGCAATTCTTTTGTTGTACAGAAACACAAAAGTATCGTACGTGTTCGTTAATCATTATTTAAAATTCAGTTAAATTTAAAAAAAACGTTGCACTTCCGATTTATTTAAGAAAGTAGTCAAATTATTTTAAATGTATTTTTTTTGATTTGAGCCTGATTTTTTTATAGCCGCAGTAGCAATTTTTGTTGTACAGAAACACAAAAGTATCGTACTGTTCGTTAATCATTATTTAAAATTCAGTTAATTTTAAAAAAAAAACAGTTGCACTTCCGATTTATTTCAAGAAAGTAGTCAACCGACCGCCACAATATGTGCGTTGTTTAGAACTGGTCGATACGGCTCGTTAAATGTGTGCAGTACAGTACGGGAGCTGTACTGTCATCTGCGTAGTGGCCTTTAGCAAATAGTGCCTGCTGGTGAATGATGCAGTGAAAGGTGGGTATCATAATATGGTCTTTAATAAACTAAGCCAATATCATAAATAAGCAACAAATAATTGAGCACAACATCAAAATTACACATCAAGGCAAACTACCCAACAGTTTCTTATTATGCATACAGTGGCTTAGAGCTTATTTGATGCAGCGTCAAAAAATAAATCTTTTGCCATATATTATTATTAAGGGAGATGTACCAATGGTGGTCAGTGCCCCTGTCCCTGTGATTAATAGCTCTTAGTGCCGGCTTGCCTTATACAAGTATGTGGTCTACAGGAGTTATGGATGCTCCAGAGACAAAAATTAAAATACCGATATTTCCATCTAGACTTATATGTATCTATATATATAAAAGAGTTCGTCGGCGTTAGAATTACTCAGCCACAGCCTAAACGAAAAGAGCTAGAAGGCTGAAATTTTCGCACAATTTTTTATGCAGGTAGTCCGTTTGTCCTAAGAAAGGAATTTTATTTTGGACAACTCCTTCGAGTACCTCCCATACAATTTGGAGCACTTTTACCCACTCCAAAAACAAAACAAATTACCCATTCCACTACTGCCGCCTGTTTGTCGCACAAGCTGAGAGTTTGATCGCGAGCGAGAATACAAAAACAAAACAAATGCGCAGTGACGCCTTCGCGTCGCACAAGCAAAGTCATAAAAAAAAGGTTCATACACTCGCAAAAAAGAAACGGATTTTCGCTTCTTAATGAATAAGTGCATTCACATATAAGTAAACAATGCGCTTGAAAATAATTTTCAATATTTTATGTACATGAATCTTTTCGCACAGTGCACATTGTTTTTTTTTAAATTTGGGTGGCTTTAACAATTGATTTACGACCTAAGTAGCGTTTGTTGTTGTTGTAAGTGTTGTTGTTGGGCCCGCACTGCTACTTTTGTTGGTGTCATTGATTTAAAAAAAAAAAAAACAACAACAACAAAACATAACTTGGTCCGTTAGAAAAATTTTGCACACCAAAATACGTATGTTGTGTGGGTGGATTTGCCTACTTGCTGCTAATATAATTAGACAAAATGTAACTTACATTAAAAATATACAATTTCGAACAAGCAAAGGCCGTTCACATAAGTTTGT
>JAEIFL010000061.1:0-11708 GCA_018901835.1 Scaptomyza graminum
AATTTTGGCTTACCCTAGCTAGTGTGCGTGGAATCAATACACGCAATTATTATACAAAGTGCGTACTACTTTTCTGTGGTGTGCAACTTGTGTGTACTTGTGTTTAAGGAAGACCACAGTGTCAGCTGATCGCGTTGCGTACCAGAGCTCTGTCAGCTGAGTGGTAACCCTCAGGTGGCGCTTACACTCCAGAAGGTGTCCCAGCTGGGCGTGGTTTGTGCATTGGGTGCAAGCAAGAACGGCTGTTGCATACGCTCAAGGGATACTCAAAAGAGTGCTGCATAGCCATCAGGCGCGCTGGTTATTGCGTGGCTGCGTAGACGGGAACTTCTAGCAGTATCAAGCAAAGGCCACGGAACCGGCTACTACCAACCCCCTCCGCCGCGGCGGTGCTTCGTGGGGCTCTGGTGACCGTGTAGAGGCGGTATACCCTCCACCGGTTCAAAAACCCGAGGGAAACCTCTGGTCAACGTGGGATTGCTAGAAGTTTCAAATTCTACGAAGTTTCAAATTCTACGAGTGTTCAACGAGCGGTAGGTTCGACCATCAGCAGTGGAAGCGTTTGTGCGCCGCTCGGCTTTGCCGAGATCTCCCCCCTCGGGGGTTGGCGCCACCACCGGCACAGAGTCTGGAATCTCCAGGCGCCCTGCCTTCTCCTGCGCCTGCAGCCTCACCCCAGGGGAAAGAGTCGGTGACGAAAGATGTGTTCGAGGAGCTGGGCGTTACCCTTAATGGCCTAAATGCCCTTCTGAGCGGGCAGAGGCATGTGAACCAACTGGCCAGAGACCTAGTAGCAAAGGCTGTTAAGCTGTATGAGGCCTCGGCCTGTAAGAGCAGGATAGCTTCCTCTGACAGTGCTGACGTGGCCACGCAGACGCTACCGGCTGCAAAGCTATCAGAGCCCGCAGCCGATAAGGTTCACCAGCAGAGCAGCGGCGTTGCGAGGACGGTAGCAACGCCCAAGAGGCAGCGTGAGCGCGAGCCAGTCCAGCGCGCAACGCCCTCGAAAAAAAAAAACGAACTGGCCCCACGGATCCAGTGGTTTCGGAGTCGGCCCCAAGCAGCAAATGGCAGACGGCTCATCGCAAGAAGGCTACCAAACCACCTGGTAAGACGCCGGGCAAGCCGCTTACCAAGAGTAGGTCGGATGCGCTGGTGATAAGTACGAGCGAACTTTCCTACAGCGAAGTCTTATCGCTAGTCACGCGCAGGAGTGATGGCAAGCTTGATGGAGTGCGAGACAAGGTGAGACAAGCACGTCGCACAGCGAAAGGAGACCTGATTCTAGAGCTGAATGGAGTCGGCCTGGAATGCACCAACCAGCTTAAGGAAGAGAGGGAGCAGGTGCTAGGTGGTAGCGCCGTGGTGCGCTCAATAACTGAGCAATCTCATTTTGTGATGAGAGAGCTGGATGAGTTAGCTAGCAGAGAGGAGATAGTGGCTGCAATTTCAGCGCAGGCTAATATCCCAGCTGAAGCTTGCAACTTTAAGAGCTTGCGTCCGGGGTATGGCAACACGCAAGTGGCGCACTTCTCAGACCCGGCGAACCTGGCGGGAAGCATCACAGCCTTGCGCGCGTTTCGAATTGGATGGTCCAACTGCGCCGTACGCATGCAGGACGCGCGTACTAGGTGCTATAGATGTCTGGAGATGGGACATACGGCAAGCAACTGTCGTAACCCGGTCGATAGGTCAAATTGCTGCATCAGGTGCGGAACTTTAGGCCACAAGGCAGCGAGCTGCAAGAGCGAGGTGGCTAAATGCTTTATCTGCATGGCGAAAGGCAGTGCCACTACCAGCCACCAAGCGGGCAGTAGCAGATGTCCACACAGCGGAGGTGTAAGAAATCGTTCAAAGTGAAGTGCATACAGTTGAATCTCAACCACTGTGCAGCGGCCCAGGACTTGCTGTCGCAAACAGTGCGTGAACGCCGTGCGGATCTGGCGCTGCTGAGTGAGCCATACCGGCTGCATGAGGGACCAAACTGCGCACTTAATTCATCAGGAAAGAGCGGCTATCTGGTATTGTGGGAGCGCCGCGCCTCCACTGACCAGTGTTTTCCGGGCCGACAGCTTCGTGCGGGCGCTGGTGGGCGATAGGTGGATCTACTCCGTCTATCTGGCCCCTAGCCTGCAGCTCTCCGAGTTTAACAGCACTCTGGACTCCCTGGTGGCAGATGCTAGAGGACGGCACCCAGTCATCATCGCTGGTGACTTCAACGCATGGGCAGTGGAGTGGGGTAGCTCGTCCACGAACGCTAAGGGCCGAGCCTTACTGGAGGCTTTCACGCTACTGGACGTTGTCATATTGAATCAGGGGACGCAGCACACTTTCAGCAGAGCAGGGCTGGGATCCGTCGTTGACATCACGTTCGCCAGTAATTCGCTGGCTACTGTATCCAGCTGGAGCATCGACGACTCCTTCAATGGGAGCGACCATGCCGCCATATGGTTCACCGTCGGAGCACGCAATAATCGCCAGCATGTTCCAGCCCAACCTAGGCAAAAATACCGAGCCGAGACGCTCGACACGAGAATCTTTGGCTCACAGCTTGTATCCGCCGGGATCCCAGATAGCGCGGCCAGCACCGAGGCTGTGGTGGAAGAATCCATGATGCTGATAAGCCGCGCTTGCGAAGCAAGCATGGCGAGGAGCAAGAGGTATCTGAGGCACCACGTGCAAGTTTACTGGTGGAATGAAGAGATAGCGGAGGCTCGTAACGTCTGCAACCACGCCAGACGCCGCTATCAACGCTCACGCGGCTCCGACATGTACCAAGTCCGACATGCAGAGTTTCTCACATGCAGAAGGCAGCTGCAGAAGCTTATTAAGGATAGTAAGCGCAGATGCTTTCTCGAGCTCTGCGACACAGCGGAAAACGATCCGTGGGGCTTGACCCCGCGCCGGCGCCTAGCATGCCTGCCGACATCGAGGAGGTCACCTTGGAAGAGATCCGCCATGCAGCAACGAGAACAAAGCCTAGCAAGGCGCCAGGGCCCGACGGGATTCCAAACAGAGCTCTCAAGCTAGCACTTGCGATCCGCCCCGACATCTTAGCCGATATGTTCAACCACTGCCTACGCAACGGAGTCTTTCCTAATAGGTGGAAATTCCAGCGTCTGGTACTGCTACCAAAGCCGGGGAAGCCGCTTGAGGATCCAGCTGCCTACAGGCCTATTTGCCTCATAGACACGGTCGGAAAGATATTGGAGCATATTATCTGCACACGTATTGAGCGCGCCATATCCGCTGCAGGAGGGCTTTCGGAGCAGCAGTTCGGCTTTCGCAAATCGAGGTCAACGCTGGAGGCAATTGGCAAGGTGGTGGAGATAGCTTTAGAAGCCATTGCCGGTACTAGGTGGCAAGGAGGCGCCAAAAAGTACTGTCTGATAGCAACGCTAGACGTAAAAAACGCGTTCAACACTGCAAGGTGGAGCTGCATCTTGGAGGCCCTTGCAGCGTTTGCAGTGCCGAATTACTTACTAAGGCTGATCAGGAGTTACTTCCAAGACAGAATACTGCAGTACAGTACCAGCGAGTCGACGGAGGAGTACCAAGTATCTGGAGGCGTGCCGCAGGGGTCAGTTCTTGGCCCCCTCCTTTGGAACGCCATGTATGACGGCGTTTTTCGGCTCACGTTACCCGAAGAGGTCCATATAGTCGGCTTTGCAGACGACGTGGCGCTGGTGGTGGTGGCCAAGGAGCTCAAGACTGCCGAGGATAGATGCAACCATTCGATTGAATTGGTCATCCAGTGGCTCTCCTCGGTTGGCCTGCAGATTGCCCCCCACAAAACCGAGGCTGTACTCATAAGCAGTAGAAAGGTAGTGGAGACAGCAACCATTACAGTGGGAATGTCACAAATCACATCGAAGAGAGCAATCAAGTATCTGGGAGTGATGCTGGACACCAGACTTTCCTTCAAGGAGCACCTGGCGTACGCCAGCTCGAAAGCTGCGGTAACAAATCGTGCACTATCGCGTATTATGCCAAATACGAGAGGCCCGAAGCAGCATAGGAGAGCTTTAATTTCCAGCGTTACTAGGGCGGTGATGTTATACGCGGCGCCTATTTGGCACCCCGGCCTCCGCTACGAGAGCTACTCCCGTGGACTAACGGCTACTCACCGTCTAGGGGCAATCAGGGTGTGTAGCGGCTTCCGAACTATCTCGGACGATGCGTGTCTCGTGCTAGCTGGAGTTGCCCCGATAGTCGAAATAGCCAGAGAAGTTAAAGAGGTTTACGAGGAGACTCATGGCAGAGACTACTCAGTGGCCCACAAGAAGGCAGCGCGCACCGCGGCCAAATCGCGCACCATCTGGCAGAGGCGATGGGATTCATCCTCCAAAGGGCGATGGACACATCGCCTAATCCCAAGTCTTTCGGAGTGGCTGGACAGAAGACATGGACAGGTAAATTTCCACATCATCCAGCTCCTCAGCGGGCATGGCTGCTTCCGCGGGTATCTGCACCGCTTCGGCTACGAGGATGCTCCCTTCTGCACCTACTGCGGAAGTAGCTACATTGAGGATGCTGAGCATGTGCTGTTCCACTGCGCCCGCTTTACATTGCTTCGCACAGAAATGGAGAGGATAGTTGGCTGTGCCATCGAGGTAGGCAACCTGGCTTCGCTTATACTAGCGAGCAGCGGCAACTGGGAAGCGTTTAGCTGCTTTGCGGCTGCCGTCATGACGGAACTGCGGACCGCCGAGCGCGAGCGTAACGGGCACCGGGAGTAGGAGGAGCATGGCGTTTGCGACGCATTACCTAACGGCCGTTCCGCAAATGTCTTACTCTCTTGAAAACTTCCCAAACCGGCATATTATTTTGTACTATAGTATTTAGTTTAGTACGTACTTTGAGTTAATAAATGAATATAAAAAAAACACACACACACATACCGATTGCCCCATCAGGCATCTGGGCGTCGGACACTAGCAAGAAGGCCGCGTTGTGGGTGAGTGGTGCAGCTCAACAGCTTTCCGATGTGCAACAGTTCGATGGATTTGTGAGAGCAAGACTGGGCAGCTTGTGCATCTATAGCTGTTACCTTGCGCTCAGCTTGCCACTCAATGCTTTCTCCGCTATCCTGGGGCAGCTTGTCGACGACGCCAGGGGTCGCAGTAGAATTATTCTCGCGGGCGACTTCAATGCATGGGCACTGGAGTGGGGTAGCGTGTCAACAAACACCAGAGGCAGAGTGCTCTTGGAGACACTTGCGGCACTGGATCTAGCGCTTTTGAACAGCGGCAGCGGACACACCTTTTCAAGAGCTGGGACTGGCTCTGCAATTGACCTCACGTTTGTCAGCCCCTCCTTTTTCAACTCAGCTCAGTGGATGATTAGCGACATCTTCACAGCCAGCGACCACAACGCCATTATATGCACACTTGCTGGCCAGCAAGAGCGTATCGGGCTTAGTGCGCCGACTGCGAAATGCTACTGTCAGGACACATTCGACGCTGCGGCGTTCTCCAGAGCAATCGCGCAGCTCTCCACATCGGGCTCTGCCGATTCTCGTGCAGCGCAAATGGCTGCGCAAATTTCCTCGGCATGCTACAACAGCATGGCAATACGTCGTCCCTACAGTCATCTCCACGATCCTACGTACTGGTGGAACGCGGAAATTGACATGGCACGACGCGCCTGCATCAGGGCCAGAAGGCTATGCCAACGCGCAGTCAATAGGCCTCATTTTGCAACAAGACGGGAGGAATACAGGCAGGCGAGAGGTACGCTTAAGAAGGCGATTAAGGCGAGCAAGCGCGAATGCTACCTGCAGCTGTGCGACTCTGCTGAGCAGGATCCCTGGGGGAAAGCGTATAAAACGGTGGTCAAACGCATATACGCTGGAAATCACCATCTCCCTCCCATGGAGCCAGACAGGATGCAGGCCATCGTGGAGTGCCTGTTTCCACACGGGAGATCGCAGGCCTGGCCAGCGGAGTTCACGCACCTCCAAGACGACACCGTACCAGTGGCCATCACACCGGAGGAGGTACTTGGGGTAGCCAGAAGCATCGCGGTGAAGAAATCACCAGGTCCGGATGGTATTCCTAACCAAGCGCTGAAGCTGGCTATGTCACTTCAAGCCGAACAATTTGCCGAACTTATCAATGCCTGCCTGCACGAAAGGACCTTTCCGCTCGTCTGGAAAGTGCAGAATCTGTTGCTCTTGCCGAAGCCAGATAAACCGCCAGGGGAGCCTTCATCATATAGGCCTATCTGTCTGCTAAACAACATTGGCAAAGCTTTTGAAAAGCTGCTGGGGGCAAGGCTTAACAATGCGATTGACATGGCCGGCGGGCTGTCCCCGTACCAGTTTGGGTTTCGCAAAGCGAGATCAACCATCGACGCCCTCAGTATGGTGGTCGACCTTGCTCATAGTGCTATCCAAGGCTCCAGATGGGCAGGAGGAGCAAAAAAATACTGCCTCATTGTCACGCTGGACATAAAAAATGCGTTCAACTCCGCCAACTGGGATGTCATCCTTAACGCCCTGGAGTTACTGCAGGTCCCCTCTTATTTGAGGGATACAGTAAGGAGCTATTTCGACGGACGAGTGCTGCACTTCTGGACCACCGAAGGCATCAAAGTGCATACTGTTTCTGCAGGAGTTCCTCAGGGATCCGTTCTGGGGCCACTTATGTGGAACATTATGTACGATGGTGTCCTGAGGCTGAATCTTCCGGATGATGTGCACATAGTTGGGTTTGCCGACGATGGTGCCATTGTCGTCGTTCGCAAGGAGCTGAAGAGTGCTGAGGCCGCGTGCAATACGTGCATTGCCCGCGTGCAGGATTGGCTTACCCAGGCGGGTTTGGAGCTGGCTGCGCACAAGACGGAGGCGGTGCTCGTGAGCAGCCGCAAGATGGTGGAAACTGCGAGGATAGTTGTTGGCCGGACTACAATCCTGTCCAAACGGGCAATTAGATATCTCGGCGTGATGCTGGACACGAGATTGACGTTCAAGGAGCACCTTGAGTATACCGCAACCAAGGCAGCTGGAGTTTGTCGCGCACTGTCGCGCATAATGCTCAACACGCGCGGGCCCAAGCAAGTGCGCCGGCGCTTGTTGATGAGCGTAGTGCGAGCAACAGCTCTGTACGCTGCGCCTATCTGGTGGAGAGCCGTACGGGTTCCCAGCTACTGCCGCGGCATAGACGCAACTTACCGCCTGTGTGCTATTAGAGTATCCTGCGCGTTCAGGACGATCTCTGATGAGGCCACCCTGGTTATCGCAGGCATGATTCCCATCGAGGAGCTGGCCATCGAGGCGGGCGAGTTGGCAAGCCGCACTGCCGCTACTACAGCGAGCTTGAGCCGTCTGGCAGCAAGAACCAGAACTATGGAGAGGTGGCAAGCTCGCTGGAACTCTTCAGATAAGGGGCGTTGGACATTCGCCTTGATTCCACGGCTCTCACCATGGCTCAACCGTGGGCATGGCGAAGTTAACTTTTACCTGACCCAGCTGCTATCTGGACATGTGTGCTTTCGGAGCTATCTTAAGAGGTTTGGCCGAGCAGAGCGAGGAATGCCTATGGTGCGGACGAGGCGTGAAGGAGGACGCACACCACGTGCTGTTCACCTGTGGGCGGTTTGCGGCCCAACGCACAACGCTTGAGCGCGCTTTGGGTGGTCCCATCACGGCGGAGAACCTAGTACCTAGTATGTTGGAGTCTTCGGCCGGATGGGATGCAGTCAGCGCATATGCGGCGGAGGTAATGTTGGAGCAGAGGCGAGTGGAGCGTCTCAGGAGAATCACTCAAATATAGGCGGCGAAGGAAGCGTGCGAAGCAATTCCTAACGGACATACCGAACACTGCTTCCGTCCCTATATATATATACATTCATTTCACATGAATTCTTGTACAGATATAGTTTTAATAAAGAATATAAAAAAAAAACAAGTGGAAACGTTGCAGTCGGACGCAACCGACTGCGATATACTCTGATACCAGTATTAAAACCGGTAAAAAAGAGGCCTGATTGCAAAGGGGTACAGATGCAGCCGGGGTGTACGCTGCATCAAAAATTGTCTGATACAGATGGGGATACCACCAGCTATCTTCCTGCTAAATTTGGTGACTCTAGCTCAAAGTATGTTAAGGGAAGGGGAAGGAGGCTGCGGGCGTTTTTGGTGGGCGTGGATCCAAATTTTTGATGCAGATCTTTGTGGAATGCCAATTGCAATCTTCCTACCAAATTTGGTGAATCTAGCTGGAAGTTTTTAAAAGTTGGGGAAGGGGGGCTTGGGGTAGACGTGGCGCCAAGATATCTTTGGGGGTCACTACCAGTTATCTTCCTACCAAGTTTGGAGACTCTAGCTCAAACACTATGAAAGATACACGCATTCCCGTTTTTAACGAAAAGTTGGGGCGGCTGAGGTGGGCAAGGGCGGTATGGGTGGGTGCGGCATCCAAAATTTGTATGCAGTTTTTTGAGGATCGTCATCACCTATCTTGGCGTAAAATTTGGTGGCTGTAGCTCAAAAACTGAGGTAGATATAGGCGTTTCTGATTTCAAACTGCGGGGGGGCTGGGGGCGGAATGGGTGGGCGTGGCCCCAAAATTTTTGATGCAATTTTTTTGGGGATGCCAGTAGCTATCTTCCTACCAAATTTGGTAGCTCTAGCTCAAAGTTTTTTAAAGTTGGGGAAGGGGGGCTTGGGGTAGGCGTGGCGCCAAGATATCTTTGGGGGGTCACTACCAGTTATCTTCCTACCAAGTTTGGAGACTCTAGCTCAAACACTATGAAAGATACACGCATTCCCGTTTTTAACGAAAAGTTGGGGCGGCTGAGGTGGGCAAGGGCGGTATGGGTGGGTGCGGCATCCAAAATTTGTATGCAGTTTTTTGAGGATCGTCATCACCTATCTTGGCGTAAAATTTGGTGGCTCTAGCTCAAAAAACTGAGGTTGATATATGCGTTTATGATTTCAAACTGCGGGGGGCTGGGGGCGGAATGGGTGGGCGTGGCCCCAAAATTTTTAATGCAGATCTTTGGGGATCGTGACCAGTTATCTTCCTACCGATTTTGGAGACTGTAGCTCAAACACCATGAAAGATACACGCATTCCCGTTTTTAACGAAAAGTTGGGGCGGCTGGGGTTGGCAAGGGCGGTATGGCTGGGCGTGGCATCCAAAGTTTTGATGCAGTTTTTTGGGGATCGTCATCACCTATCTTGGCGTAAAATTTGGTGGCTGTAGCTCAAAAAACTGAGGTAGATATAGGCGTTTCTGATTTCAAACTGCGGGGGGCTGGGGGCGGAATGGGTAGGCGTGGCCCCAAAATTTTTGATGCAATTTTTTCGGGGATGCCAGTAGCTATCTTCCTACCAAATTTGGTAGCTCTAACTGTAAGGGTGTGCGGAAACGGTGGATTTATCGATTTTGAGTTATCGAATTTATCGATTTGCCAGCCTCCCAGTTATCGTAGAACCCCAATCTTGACACTTTATCTGTCCCGGCCATAGATAAAGACATTTGCAAAGTTTCAAGTCTCTAGCTTGAAGGGTGTGGAAAAAAGTTGCGTTCATACAGACGGACAGACGGACAGACGGACAGGGAGACACCATGACGGACATTGCACAAACCCAATATACTCTTTACCTTCGGTATCGAGTATAAACACACACGCATCGGCTTAGCAAACAGGTTCAGAGATACATTTCAATTCAGTATGTTCCACACAAAACTCCTTCCCTTGCGTTGGCCAGATAAAGTATATGTGGCATTTGCAATGTTTTGTGCAACACTCTCCATGGTTTCGCCTTCCATTATTACATATGTAAATTACTCCACCGATTATGAAAAGTCAAAGCAAACTGCACGTTTCAGCAAGTGCACGACAAATTCGGCTCGGGTTGAGTCGAGCCGCCCGATCATGAGCAAACATTGATCGTGAGCGAACTGATTGCGACAAAAAATGTTTGATCACTCTTTTCTGCTCATACAAAAGTTTCGATCAAATACGATCATGTACGAACTGATCGGCTGTGATCCGAACTGAATGTTCGCTTCGATCACGCACGCTAACCGATCACTCATTTTTGCTGATCGAAAGTTTTGCCTCACAAAAAATCCGATCATGAGCGAAAAATTAGCGTTGCAGCTCTCTGATCTACATACAACTACATGACTTTATAATAAAAATAATAATCAACAAAAAAAAATAAAAAAAAAAAAGATGTTCATAGCTGTGGTATCCTCAATGGCAGCTCCAAAGCCTTTAAACTGACATCTGAAAATAACAAGTGAGAGGGCTGTTTGAAAGGTGTGTATGTACATCAGTGGTGTCCAAAATGCAAAAAGTCGACCACGCGTGGTTGAAAAAAATAATTCTGCAGGCGTTTCAGCCGACACATGTATAGAGAGAGAGAATATGTGTATTCTATAAATAGAACGCTCTTCAGCTTGTTCTCTCACGATGCGCGTGTTCGGCTGCATTTGCTGCATGTTCGGCTGCATTTGCCCTCGCGACTCATGTGTTTGGTGAAGCAGTAAAACGTCTCGTTGCCTTCGTGTTTCGCTGCTTTCGCACACAAGCGCAACTCTTTCATTGTGTGCGTTTGGACACCACTGATGTACATACATGTGTACTACATACTAAAGCACAATGACAAAACTTCATTATTCACTATATATGTTGTTTCAAAACCAACAAATACGCTTGACATACCTTTTAGATATTCTGGGAGCCATTTTATGATTGTTTATTCAATAAATTTGTATTAAACTAGTCTATTCAGGGGTGCCACAGAAAACGCTTCCGCCCGAATTTCACGCCGTTTTTATTTCACGGTGCCACAGACCAAAACGCTCACTAGTTTTGAGCGGAAACAAAACGTCGCAAAAACCCTTAAATCTGATGCTGCCACCTAGTCTGAAGCAAATTCAATGCAGTCAATGCAGTAATGCCACATTTCTCAAGCATAAATTCGAGTAATGTGTTTAATAAAAATATTGTGGAACCACTCCTGTTTTCTTTTAATTAAGCATTAAAAAATAGCTTTTTGAAGTAAACACAAACTTGACTTCAAAATTGTTTTACTTGTTGTGCAATTTGTGAAAACATTTGTGGTCAGCTGTAATTGTGCCAGGTGGCAACGCCTTAAAAGCGGCATCATCTGGAAAATGGCAGAGCCAAAACAAACAAAAGAAAGAAGAAGAAAATGCTCTGAGAACCCTTCGCTGCATGGTTTCTTTCCTAATTTTCTGCCGCTGAAGCTCTTCTATGGCCAATAATCTCGCTAACGGCATATTCAATTAAAAACAACTTCTGTTTAAAACAATTTGGGCATGATTTATGAACAGCTGATTGCTGTCAGGCGGAAATTGTTGCCAGACAGTTGGCAGATAGCTTCTAGAGTTGCCGAATATCTTTTAATTGTTTTCCCGCCAAAATTTAAATGTTTTCTTGTGTGTTTATTTGCTAAAAACAATCAACTTCTGTACAAAAACATGAAAAAATGTTAATAAAATATGAAACCAGTTGAAAGCCCCTTATTCTGATATGTTTAGACTACAAAAGGTGCTAAACAAACACTTTGCTAATTTAATCTGGCGTGATGTCAACCCTTAGCAGCCAAGTCCGATAAGGTTTGTGCACACACTAAGTAAATGAAATCACTCGGAGTTCTGTGGCACCGTGAAAATTTTAAGACGATTTTGCTTCTGGCGGAATCAAATTTCACTGACGTTTTCTGT
>JAEIFL010000062.1:0-18524 GCA_018901835.1 Scaptomyza graminum
GACGAATCACTAACAAAATGAATACGACTGCTCACGCTTGAGTTCTGTAATGATACTAATTTATTCTTACAAATCCTAGTCCTTATATACTAACAGCGTATCTTAAATTAGGCCTGCTGTGGTACATTATCACCAGCAGACGGTCATAATTGTTGTTTATTTAGGTATATTTGTTTACCTTTTATGGTTATATTTTTACCAAGAACTAATTACTGCGGGTCACTTTACAATCTTAGCGACCCATGTGCAGCATTTATTTATTATTTGTATTTCTCTCATTAACTATTTATTGCGGGTCACTTTACAATCTTAGCGACCAATGTGCAATATTTATTACTTTATTATTATTTATGCAGGTAGCTGCAGTTTTTGGATCAATATGTTATGTGGTATTGCCGAGACCCAAGTGAGGTTCGGTGAAACGTGTTCATGCGTGAACATTCTGCGGCGGGCCTACAAAGGCGATGGCCTGCAGTTTCTTAGTTACCGTACATTTTCTTATTGAATATATAATCATAATTACGACTAAAATTAATACAACTATTAACGAAGCATGTCCAGACACGTGATGGAAGTTTAAATCATTTATGTCAACATGATGTTCTTTTAACCTTTTAAATTTTTTAAATAAACTATTTAATTCCTCAAAAAAATAAAACTAATTTTTTTTAATAAAACCACCTATTAATTTTTTATTTTACTTACTTCCTTTAAAAAAAGAAAAAATAATTATTTTTTTTTTTCTTTTTTATTATAAAAAAAAAAAAATAATATTTTTTTTTCTGTTCTAGCTGTGCAGTCAGATCTAATTGATAATATTCCTTGCTCTGGTAAGTTTACTATTTCTGGTGGTGTTTTTTACAAATAAATCCTAGCTTTAGTGTTACGCAGGTTCTTAAACAGCCAACTACTCCTGCCTTCTAATTCTACCCAGTATGTTTTAGATGTTACTATAGATTTATAAACACAATTTGACGGTCTGTTTGGTTTGAAAGGAGAAGTTTCGCAAGTACTATCACTGGCACTATTCCACGGCCAATTCCCTTCACACACTCTTTTTTTTTTTTTTTTTTTTTGGCACAATTATTTGCTTTCTTTATGCAGCATTTCAAAATATGGGTCCATGTCGTAAAATATGATCAAATCCCACAAGGAAGAAACAAACCCCACCCCCCCCAAAGGAATTTAAAAACATTTGTGAAGATATATTCAGGCTTATTCTCTATAGCCCATTTCCTTTCCCTTAACGGGTTTGTGCTTGATACTTGGCAGAACAGCATCAGTATCAGCATCATCATTAGTCCAAGTTTTGAGCCTCTTAGTCTACTAGAGCTTCTCTTCTCATTATTACCATCTTTCTCTTCATTTTCTAATTTGTCGTGTGCTTGTATGCCAATAAGCGGGCACACTTTGGTAACTGGTCTTGTAGAAAACCCATCCTGTAATTTTACTTTAACTACCCTGACTTTATTGTCTTTACCCTTATGCACTTCTTCTACTTTACCCAAAGGCCATCTTGCTGGATGACAGTTTTCGTCTTTCATTATTACTATTTGTCCCTTTTGAATATCCCGTGTTTCTTTTTTCCACTTACTTCTCTGTTGGAGGGTATGTAAATAATCTTCTTTCCACTTTGACCAAAACTCTTTTTTCATTCTTTGAATCAGTTTCCATCTATCTAAATTCCCTATTCTATCCTGAGTTTCTGATTCTATGCTATCTAATGTTGGTCTTCCAATTAGAAAATGCCCTGGTGTTAATACTTCGTTATCGTCAATGTCTCCTCCGTCTGTGTACAACGGTCGTGAATTTAATACTGCTTCAATTTGACATAATAATGTTGACATTTCTTCATATGTTAAATTGTTGTCGCCTATTACCCTTTTTAAGTGATATTTCACTGATTTTACTCCAGCCTCCCAAACACCTCCAAAGTGAGGTCCTGCCGGCGGGATAAAATGCCACTGTATTTTTTCATTTTCAAGTATGGGGGCAACCATATCGTTACCTTGGATCGCTTTTAGAAAATCTTGATCTAGCTTCCTTGACGCACCTACGAAATTCGTTCCATTGTCAGAGTAAATATGAGCGCATTTGCCACGTCTTGCCATAAACCTTCTTAAAGCTGCTAAAAAAGCATCTGACGTTAAATCACTAACTACTTCTAGGTGAATTGCTTTTGTGACCATGCATACGAATACTGCTATATATCCCTTATATGTTTTTTGTCCTCGAGTTTTTGAGCATTTAATGTTGTATGGTCCTGCATAGTCAACCCCTGTATTTAAAAACGGGAAAGCTTCCGTTATTCTATACTTCGGGAGATTTCCCATTATTTGTTCTACTGTTTGTTGCCTGTATCTAGTACATTTAACACATTCTTTCAGATATTTCTTTAAGGAGTTTCTTAATCCGACTATCCAGAATTTTCTTTGGATCTGATTTCTCATTAGGTTAATTCCTCCATGTAACGTTTCCTTATGTGTCTTTTTTATTAAAAGAGACGTCATGTGCCCTTTGTCTAAAATTATTGGATGTTTAACGTTAAAATCCGCTTTTGAATTTTGAAGTCTACCTCCTACTCTTAATATCCCTTTTTTATCTAGAAATGGATTTAAACCTAATATCTTACTCTTTGTTTTAATTTCATTTTTCTGACGTAAGCATGTTATTTCTTCTATGAATTGATTTGCTTGTTCTTGCTTAAGTAACATTATATTTGCTTTTTTCAGTTCTTTTACTGTTAAATAGGATGGAAACACGTCTTTTGTAATTTTGATTGCAATAAATCTTAATATATATGCTACTATCCTTTCTAATTTTTGTAGGCAAGAATAATTTTGAATTAATTTTTGTAAAATGGTACTTCCTAAGCTAATTAATGTTGTATTGACTATTAATATCTCTTCGGCTACATTTTCTTTGGGCCAGTTTTCTTTTGGGCTTGATAGCCATTCGGGCCCTTTCCACCAAATTTTGCACTTTTTAAGTTCACTTGGACAAATTCCTCTTGACGCCACATCCGCTGGATTATCTTCTGATTTTACATGACCCCAGTTTAAATTAATTTTTTTAATTTCTTCAGTTCTTTTTCTAATGAACTTGTTTTTATTCGCACTATTTTTTATCCAAGCTAGCGCAATTGTAGAGTCACTCCACGCATATATTTGTATTGTGTTTGTTATTGACTCATTAACTTTTTTCATTAATTTTGCTAACAGATGCGCTGCACATAACTCTAATTTTGGTATGGTTTTTCTATTTTTTATTGGGTTTACTTTATTCTTGCTGGCTATTATTGTGAGTAAACTACCTACTTTTGCATAAACCACTGCTGCATATGCTTTTTCTGACGCATCGGCGAAACCATGTAGCTGTATTTCCAGCTTCATGCTAGTTTGTAACCATCTTGGTATTCTTATTTCTTCTAATAACGTTAAGTTTTTTCTATACTGACCCCATTCACTTGCATCTTCCATGCTTAGTTTGTCATCCCAGTCTTTATCTGCCAACCATAATTTTTGCATAAACAATTTTCCTACAACTGTAACCGGTGATAGCCAACCTAATGGATCATAAATTTTTGCAAGTGTTGATAATACTTGTCTTTTGCTTATGCTTTCTGAGCCCTTACAATTGACTTTAAATTTGAATTCATCTTTTAAAGGTTCCCACTGTAGTCCCAATGTTTTAACAGATTCATCTTCTTCAATAACTATTACTTTATTTTCTCCAGTATTTTCTACATGTTCTATAATCTTTGGTTCATTTGCAACCCATTTTCTCAAATTAAACCCAGCATCTGCTAATTCCAACGTAATTTCTTTTATTTTCTTTTGGCAGTCTTGTATGGAGTCTGCTCCAGACATTAGATCATCCATGTAAAAATCGTTTCTAATTGTTTCCCCAATGAATTTGTTTTTACAATTGTTTGCTATCTCTACTAGCACTCTTGTTGCTAAGTAAGGAGCTGACGCGGTACCGTATGTAACTGTTGTGAGCTTGTAGTTTTTAATTTGCTGATTTGGAGCTTCTCTCCATAGAATATGCAAGTATTGTTGGTCTTTAATGTCAACATTTATCTGCCGATACATTTTTTCTATATCTGCAGAAACCGCACATCGCCACTTGCGCCATTTTAATATGACGTCAAAAATATCTTTTTGTACTCTCGGTCCCACCCACATTATATCATTTAGACTTCTGTTGTTCGTGGTTTTTGCGGATGCATCGAAAACAACTCTCAACTTGGTTGTGAGACTAGAGTCTTTTAACACTGCCTGATGAGGTAGATAATACTTTGCCTTTTCGTTTGACTCGACCATATGTCCCAAGTCCATATATTCTTTTAAGAAATTACTATAATTTTCCTTAAGTTGTTTATTCTTTTTGAATTTTTTTTCTAAGTTTAGGAATCTTGCCATCGCTTGTGGTCTTGATTCTCCTAACTCTTTTTCTTCCTTAAATGGGATTGTTACAGTATATCTTCCATCTAATTCTCTTTTTGTTGTTTTAGCGAAATTTTCCTCGCAGATTGTTGTTTCTGCATTCTCTTCATCGTCCTCTTCTATTTCCCAAAATCTCTCTAAATCTCCAGCCTCAATTACCGACGCGACTATTTTTTCTTTTCCTTTGGATTTGGTGCACCCAGACACTATCCACCCAAATTCTGTATTTTGACCGAGAAGCCCGTCTATTTTTACTACTCCATTTCTTAAAATGTGAGTATACAGGTCAGTTCCAATAACTATATCTATTCGACCTGGTTTGTTAAATTGTGGATCAGCTAATATATATCCTTCCCATTTAGTTTTATCAACATTTATTGATTCTATTGGGAGCGCTTTCATCAGTTTTGGCAAAACTATTGCATCAACCGACAGTGGCTCCTTATTGGGGTCTAAAGTATCTACACATACTTTTACCTTATATTTAGATATACTAGATTCTGTTGAGGATACTCCACTTATTTTGGTGCTAGCTTTCCATTTAAGTAATTTAAGTATCTGGACTGCCTCTTCAGATATGATTGTTGTTTGTGACCCACTATCAATTAATGCTCGCAACTTTTCGTATCCCCCAGTTGCTGATTTAACCATGACTACTGCTGTCGCTAACAGCGCTTGCCTTTCTGCCATACATGTGTTCACATTATCTTTTCTTTCAAAGTGCAGCATTGTGTGGTGGGATTTGTTGCATTTTGCACATAAAATTTCACTTGTGCACCTCTTGGCACTTGAGTGCTTCAAACACTTTAAACATAACTGCGCCTTTTTAGCAACTTCTGATCTTTCTACTGGATTCATGCTCTTAAATTTAAAGCATTGTAACGCATAGTGCCCTGCACTTTTGCAAATCTGGCATTTATCTGAAAAGTCCTTATAGATTTTCGGCTTTTTCTCTTCGTCCTTTATTGAGCTTAGAGCACTCAACCTTAGCTCTAAATACTCCATTACGTCGGACAATTTTTGAACTTCTTTTGTTCTTTTGACATGATTTTCATACAATTGCAAAGTGTCTTTATTAAACTTGCGAATTATCATGTGTGCAAAAATTACATCAACGTCTTCTGATAAGCCCGTTTTCAATTTTATTAAATGAATTGATTCATTAATTGAATCAATAAATGTTTTGATATGTCTTGCTGAATCACTGTTCAGTACTGGTAGCTCTATAAGCCTATTCAGTTGTTCGGACAATATCTTGCGTTTGTTTTCATAGCGCTTGGTTAGTAATTCCCAAGTCGCGTTGAAATTTTCCGTGGAACCTATCAGCAAATGCGATACCATGCATCTTGCCTCTCCTTTCAACGCCATTTTCAGATAATTAAATTTAAGGGATGGACTCAAATCTTCTCTATCTTGAACCAACTCGTTGAATAACTCTGAGAACAGGTCCCACTCTTTAGAATCCCCATTGAAGGTGGGTACCTCCATTTTTGGGAGTATTGGTAGCTCCTCTATTTTGTTTTTGAAACCTTCTGTTTTTGGTTTACCATTGTTTTCAATTTGTTCTTCTAGTTCTTGTACTACATTTTCTACATCGAAACCTAGCATTTTAATTTCTTTATCGAATGTTAAATTCTTTTCAAACCTTTCTGTAAAAAAATGTATATCCTTTTCTATTTCTGCCCACAGAAATATTATTTTTCTTTTCCTTAGGCAGAACATTTTTATATTGTCATCTTTAATATCTGCCTGAGTTTCTTTTAAGTATTCATTTAATACTTCCACCTGCCTGTCAAATGTGTCTGCCCTTCTCTCTATATCAGACTTTTCATTCCTACCGCTTCCTATATTTGCCATTTTTTCTGGCACTTTGTTGACAGTATCTTTTTTCTCTTTTTTAAGTTTTTCTATTACTGCCATTATCAAATCATATTGTCTTGTATTGAAGTACTCATGATCGATTACTCCAATTTTGCACAATACGGTATGATTATCTTGAAACCCCTTTTGCAGTTCCCCTATTTCTACTAAATCGACTTCTTGCTTTTCTTCTAACTGCCTGACTCTTTTCACTATCTTTGACTGTTTCGTCAATAGTTCTATCACTTTGTCGGACAACATTTTATATATTTACTTTAACAAATCTATTTTTTTTTTAAGTTTTTTAATATTAATTTTATATTTTCGAATGGACTGTATTTCTTATAATTCTTATTTCAAAACAAATTTTTGTTCTTAGATTGACTGTAAAAATTTTTTTAATTTTGATTCTATTTTCAAGTGGACTGTATTTCTCTAACTTATAATTTTAACAAACTTATTTATATATACTTATTTAAGTATAATACTTTTTCTTTTTGTTATAGCGAGGCGATCTTGTCGCCGTTTTCGCATGGGTTCGCCAGAAGACGCACTCGCATTTTAATGATTTAAACTTTAATTTTTATTCAATTTACCCTCAATTTTGTCGACTTCTCTCCAGATTTCCGTCGCCTTTTTCCAGGTTGGTGGTGGGTGCCTCTCTAGGTCGTCCAGAAGTTGCCGCCTCCTGCGACGCAGCTGGACTCTTTGGCCTCCTCGCCTTTTTGGAGCTTTGACAGTGGGTACTGCCACTAGCTCTTCTTCTACCGCTTTCTGCGTTGCTGCTGCTGCTTTCACCGCCGGTTGCCTTGCCCAATATTCCTCTATTGACAAGGGTTTCGGGCCTGATCGCGGTTCCTTAGCTATGACTTCTTGTAGCGCTTTTTGGTAAGCGCTAGTCATGCCAAATTATTGTCTTTTACCGAAATTCTTTCGGTTCGAGAGGCTTTCTATTGGCCCTTCTCGAGGACAATTTTTCCGTCCGTCTTCTTTGACGGCTCGGAAGGTTTTTGAGTGCTTATACTGCAACTTCAAACAACCTATTGATCGGCGTGCCAAATTTCCGGCACTGCTCGATCCTCACGTGTTCGGCGTGCCTATGGTTATGGCACTGCTCGAAACAGAGTATTTTATCGGCGTGCCAAATTCCGGCACTGCTCGATAGTTGAAACAGGTCTAAGTTCGGCGTGCCAATGGTTACGGCACTGCTCGATGGACCAAATGAACAGGACGAATCACTAACAAAATGAATACGACTGCTCACGCTTGAGTTCTGTAATGATACTAATTTATTCTTACAAATCCTAGTCCTTATATACTAACAGCGTATCTTAAATTAGGCCTGCTGTGGTACATTATCACCAGCAGACGGTCATAATTGTTGTTTATTTAGGTATATTTGTTTACCTTTTATGGTTATATTTTTACCAAGAACTAATTACTGCGGGTCACTTTACAATCTTAGCGACCCATGTGCAGCATTTATTTATTATTTGTATTTCTCTCATTAACTATTTATTGCGGGTCACTTTACAATCTTAGCGCCATGTGCAATATTTATTACTTTATTATTATTTATGCAGGTAGCTGCGGTTGTTTGGATCAATATGTTATTGTGGTATTGCCCAAGTTAGGTCTGTAATGTTTGTTCAAGTACTGTTGTTTGTTCAAGTTATCGGTTGTTTGTTCAAGTTATCTGTTGTTTGTTGTTTTTTCTTGTTATCGGTTGTTTGTTCAAGTTATCTGTTGTTTGTTCAAGTTATCTGTTGTTTGTTCAAGTTATCTGTTGTTTGTTCAAGTTATCTGTTGTTTGTTCAAGTTATCTGTTGTTTGTTCAAGTTATCTGTTGTTTGTTCAAGTTATCTGTTGTTTGTTCAAGTTATCTGTTGTTTGTTCAAGTTATCTGTTGTTTGTTCAAGTTATCTGTTGTTTGTTCAAGTTATCTGTTGTTTGTTCAAGTTATCTGTTGTTTGTTCAAGTTATCTGTTGTTTGTTCAAGTTATCTGTTGTTTGTTCAAGTTATCTGTTGTTTGTTCAAGTTATCTGTTGTTTGTTCAAGTTATCTGTTGTTTGTTCAAGTTATCTGTTGTTTGTTCAAGTTATCTGTTGTTTGTTCAAGTTATCTGTTGTTTGTTCAAGTTATCTGTTGTTTGTTCAAGTTATCTGTTGTTTGTTCAAGTTATCTGTTGTTTGTTCAAGTTATCTGTTGTTTGTTCAAGTTATCTGTTGTTTGTTCAAGTTATCTGTTGTTTGTTCAAGTTATCTGTTGTTTGTTCAAGTTATCTGTTGTTTGTTCAAGTTATCTGTTGTTTGTTCAAGTTATCTGTTGTTTGTCTGTCTGTTGTTTGTTCAAGTTATCTGTTGTTTGTTCAAGTTATCTGTTGTTTGTTCAAGTTATCTGTTGTTTGTTCAAGTTATCGGTTGTTTGTTCAAGTTATCTGTTGTTTGTTCAAGTTATCTGTTGTTTGTTCAAGTTATCTGTTGTTTGTTCAAGTTATCTGTTGTTTGTTCAAGTTATCTGTTGTTTGTTCAAGTTATCTGTTGTTTGTTCAAGTTATCTGTTGTTTGTTCAAGTTATCTGTTGTTTGTTCAAGTTATCTGTTGTTTGTTCAAGTTATCTGTTGTTTGTTCAAGTTATCTGTTGTTTGTTCAAGTTATCTGTTGTTTGTTCAAGTTATCTGTTGTTTGTTCAAGTTATCTGTTGTTTGTTCAAGTTATCTGTTGTTTGTTCAAGTTATCTGTTGTTTGTTCAAGTTATCTGTTGTTTGTTCAAGTTATCTGTTGTTTGTTCAAGTTATCTGTTGTTTGTTCAAGTTATCTGTTGTTTGTTCAAGTTATCTGTTGTTTGTTCAAGTTATCTGTTGTTTGTTCAAGTTATCTGTTGTTTGTTCAAGTTATCTGTTGTTTGTTCAAGTTATCTGTTGTTTGTTCAAGTTATCTGTTGTTTGTTCAAGTTATCTGTTGTTTGTTCAAGTTATCTGTTGTTTGTTCAAGTTATCTGTTGTTTGTTCAAGTTATCTGTTGTTTGTTCAAGTTATCTGTTGTTTGTTCAAGTTATCTGTTGTTTGTTCAAGTTATCTGTTGTTTGTTCAAGTTATCTGTTGTTTGTTCAAGTTATCTGTTGTTTGTTCAAGTTATCTGTTGTTTGTTCAAGTTATCTGTTGTTTGTTCAAGTTATCTGTTGTTTGTTCAAGTTATCTGTTGTTTGTTCAAGTTATCTGTTGTTTGTTCAAGTTATCTGTTGTTTGTTCAAGTTATCTGTTGTTTGTTCAAGTTATCTGTTGTTTGTTCAAGTTATCTGTTGTTTGTTCAAGTTATCTGTTGTTTGTTCAAGTTATCTGTTGTTTGTTCAAGTTATCTGTTGTTTGTTCAAGTTATCTGTTGTTTGTTCAAGTTATCTGTTGTTTGTTCAAGTTATCTGTTGTTTGTTCAAGTTATCTGTTGTTTGTTCAAGTTATCTGTTGTTTGTTCAAGTTATCTGTTGTTTGTTCAAGTTATCTGTTGTTTGTTCAAGTTATCTGTTGTTTGTTCAAGTTATCTGTTGTTTGTTCAAGTTATCTGTTGTTTGTTCAAGTTATCTGTTGTTTGTTCAAGTTATCTGTTGTTTGTTCAAGTTATCTGTTGTTTGTTCAAGTTATCTGTTGTTTGTTCAAGTTATCTGTTGTTTGTTCAAGTTATCTGTTGTTTGTTCAAGTTATCTGTTGTTTGTTCAAGTTATCTGTTGTTTGTTCAAGTTATCTGTTGTTTGTTCAAGTTATCTGTTGTTTGTTCAAGTTATCTGTTGTTTGTTCAAGTTATCTGTTGTTTGTTCAAGTTATCTGTTGTTTGTTCAAGTTATCTGTTGTTTGTTCAAGTTATCTGTTGTTTGTTCAAGTTATCTGTTGTTTGTTCAAGTTATCTGTTGTTTGTTCAAGTTATCTGTTGTTTGTTCAAGTTATCTGTTGTTTGTTCAAGTTATCTGTTGTTTGTTCAAGTTATCTGTTGTTTGTTCAAGTTATCTGTTGTTTGTTCAAGTTATCTGTTGTTTGTTCAAGTTATCTGTTGTTTGTTCAAGTTATCTGTTGTTTGTTCAAGTTATCTGTTGTTTGTTCAAGTTATCTGTTGTTTGTTCAAGTTATCTGTTGTTTGTTCAAGTTATCTGTTGTTTGTTCAAGTTATCTGTTGTTTGTTCAAGTTATCTGTTGTTTGTTCAAGTTATCTGTTGTTTGTTCAAGTTATCTGTTGTTTGTTCAAGTTATCTGTTGTTTGTTCAAGTTATCTGTTGTTTGTTCAAGTTATCTGTTGTTTGTTCAAGTTATCTGTTGTTTGTTCAAGTTGTTTGTTCAAGTTATCTGTTGTTTGTTCAAGTTATCTGTTGTTTGTTCAAGTTATCTGTTGTTTGTTCAAGTTATCTGTTGTTTGTTCAAGTTATCTGTTGTTTGTTCAAGTTATCTGTTGTTTGTTCAAGTTATCTGTTGTTTGTTCAAGTTATCTGTTGTTTGTTCAAGTTATCTGTTGTTTGTTCAAGTTATCTGTGTTTGTTTGTTCAAGTTATCTGTTGTTTGTTCAAGTTATCTGTTGTTTGTTCAAGTTATCTGTTGTTTGTTCAAGTTATCTGTTGTTTGTTCAAGTTATCTGTTGTTTGTTCAAGTTATCTGTTGTTTGTTCAAGTTATCTGTTGTTTGTTCAAGTTATCTGTTGTTTGTTCAAGTTATCTGTTGTTTGTTCAAGTTATCTGTTGTTTGTTCAAGTTATCTGTTGTTTGTTCAAGTTATCTGTTGTTTGTTCAAGTTATCTGTTGTTTGTTCAAGTTATCTGTTGTTTGTTCAAGTTATCTGTTGTTTGTTCAAGTTATCTGTTGTTTGTTCAAGTTATCTGTTGTTTGTTCAAGTTATCTGTTGTTTGTTCAAGTTATCTGTTGTTTGTTCAAGTTATCTGTTGTTTGTTCAAGTTATCTGTTGTTTGTTCAAGTTATCTGTTGTTTGTTCAAGTTATCTGTTGTTTGTTCAAGTTATCTGTTGTTTGTTCAAGTTATCTGTTGTTTGTTCAAGTTATCTGTTGTTTGTTCAAGTTATCTGTTGTTTGTTCAAGTTATCTGTTGTTTGTTCAAGTTATCTGTTGTTTGTTCAAGTTATCTGTTGTTTGTTCAAGTTATCTGTTGTTTGTTCAAGTTATCTGTTGTTTGTTCAAGTTATCTGTTGTTTGTTCAAGTTATCTGTTGTTTGTTCAAGTTATCGTTGTCTGTTGTTTGTATCTGTTGTTTGTTCAAGTTATCTGTTGTTTGTTCAAGTTATCTGTTGTTTGTTCAAGTTATCTGTTGTTTGTTCAAGTTATCTGTTGTTTGTTCAAGTTATCTGTTGTTTGTTCAAGTTATCTGTTGTTTGTTCAAGTTATCTGTTGTTTGTTCAAGTTATCTGTTGTTTGTTCAAGTTATCTGTTGTTTGTTTGTTCAAGTTATCTGTTGTTTGTTCAAGTTATCTGTTGTTTGTTCAAGTTATCTGTTGTTTGTTCAAGTTATCTGTTGTTTGTTCAAGTTATCTGTTGTTTGTTCAAGTTATCTGTTGTTTGTTCAAGTTATCTGTTGTTTGTTCAAGTTATCTGTTGTTTGTTCAAGTTATCTGTTGTTTGTTCAAGTTATCTGTTGTTTGTTCAAGTTATCTGTTGTTTGTTCAAGTTATCTGTTGTTTGTTCAAGTTATCTGTTGTTTGTTCAAGTTATCTGTTGTTTGTTCAAGTTATCTGTTGTTTGTTCAAGTTATCTGTTGTTTGTTCAAGTTATCTGTTGTTTGTTCAAGTTATCTGTTGTTTGTTCAAGTTATCTGTTGTTTGTTCAAGTTATCTGTTGTTTGTTCAAGTTATCTGTTGTTTGTTCAAGTTATCTGTTGTTTGTTCAAGTTATCTGTTGTTTGTTCAAGTTATCTGTTGTTTGTTCAAGTTATCTGTTGTTTGTTCAAGTTATCTGTTGTTTGTTCAAGTTATCTGTTGTTTGTTCAAGTTATCTGTTGTTTGTTCAAGTTATCTGTTGTTTGTTCAAGTTATCTGTTGTTTGTTCAAGTTATCTGTTGTTTGTTCAAGTTATCTGTTGTTTGTTCAAGTTATCTGTTGTTTGTTCAAGTTATCTGTTGTTTGTTCAAGTTATCTGTTGTTTGTTCAAGTTATCTGTTGTTTGTTCAAGTTATCTGTTGTTTGTTCAAGTTATCTGTTGTTTGTTCAAGTTATCTGTTGTTTGTTCAAGTTATCTGTTGTTTGTTCAAGTTATCTGTTGTTTGTTCAAGTTATCTGTTGTTTGTTCAAGTTATCTGTTGTTTGTTCAAGTTATCTGTTGTTTGTTCAAGTTATCTGTTGTTTGTTCAAGTTATCTGTTGTTTGTTCAAGTTATCTGTTGTTTGTTCAAGTTATCTGTTGTTTGTTCAAGTTATCTGTTGTTTGTTCAAGTTATCTGTTGTTTGTTCAAGTTATCTGTTGTTTGTTCAAGTTATCTGTTGTTTGTTCAAGTTATCTGTTGTTTGTTCAAGTTATCTGTTGTTTGTTCAAGTTATCTGTTGTTTGTTCAAGTTATCTGTTGTTTGTTCAAGTTATCTGTTGTTTGTTCAAGTTATCTGTTGTTTGTTCAAGTTATCTGTTGTTTGTTCAAGTTATCTGTTGTTTGTTCAAGTTATCTGTTGTTTGTTCAAGTTATCTGTTGTTTGTTCAAGTTATCTGTTGTTTGTTCAAGTTATCTGTTGTTTGTTCAAGTTATCTGTTGTTTGTTCAAGTTATCTGTTGTTTGTTCAAGTTATCTGTTGTTTGTTCAAGTTATCTGTTGTTTGTTCAAGTTATCTGTTGTTTGTTCAAGTTATCTGTTGTTTGTTCAAGTTATCTGTTGTTTGTTCAAGTTATCTGTTGTTTGTTCAAGTTATCTGTTGTTTGTTCAAGTTATCTGTTGTTTGTTCAAGTTATCTGTTGTTTGTTCAAGTTATCTGTTGTTTGTTCAAGTTATCTGTTGTTTGTTCAAGTTATCTGTTGTTTGTTCAAGTTATCTGTTGTTTGTTCAAGTTATCTGTTGTTTGTTCAAGTTATCTGTTGTTTGTTCAAGTTATCTGTTGTTTGTTCAAGTTATCTGTTGTTTGTTCAAGTTATCTGTTGTTTGTTCAAGTTATCTGTTGTTTGTTCAAGTTATCTGTTGTTTGTTCAAGTTATCTGTTGTTTGTTCAAGTTATCTGTTGTTTGTTCAAGTTATCTGTTGTTTGTTCAAGTTATCTGTTGTTTGTTCAAGTTATCTGTTGTTTGTTCAAGTTATCTGTTGTTTGTTCAAGTTATCTGTTGTTTGTTCAAGTTATCTGTTGTTTGTTCAAGTTATCTGTTGTTTGTTCAAGTTATCTGTTGTTTGTTCAAGTTATCTGTTGTTTGTTCAAGTTATCTGTTGTTTGTTCAAGTTATCTGTTGTTTGTTCAAGTTATCTGTTGTTTGTTCAAGTTATCTGTTGTTTGTTCAAGTTATCTGTTGTTTGTTCAAGTTATCTGTTGTTTGTTCAAGTTATCTGTTGTTTGTTCAAGTTATCTGTTGTTTGTTCAAGTTATCTGTTGTTTGTTCAAGTTATCTGTTGTTTGTTCAAGTTATCTGTTGTTTGTTCAAGTTATCTGTTGTTTGTTCAAGTTATCTGTTGTTTGTTCAAGTTATCTGTTGTTTGTTCAAGTTATCTGTTGTTTGTTCAAGTTATCTGTTGTTTGTTCAAGTTATCTGTTGTTTGTTCAAGTTATCTGTTGTTTGTTCAAGTTATCTGTTGTTTGTTCAAGTTATCTGTTGTTTGTTCAAGTTATCTGTTGTTTGTTCAAGTTATCTGTTGTTTGTTCAAGTTATCTGTTGTTTGTTCAAGTTATCTGTTGTTTGTTCAAGTTATCTGTTGTTTGTTCAAGTTATCTGTTGTTTGTTCAAGTTATCTGTTGTTTGTTCAAGTTATCTGTTGTTTGTTCAAGTTATCTGTTGTTTGTTCAAGTTATCTGTTGTTTGTTCAAGTTATCTGTTGTTTGTTCAAGTTATCTGTTGTTTGTTCAAGTTATCTGTTGTTTGTTCAAGTTATCTGTTGTTTGTTCAAGTTATCTGTTGTTTGTTCAAGTTATCTGTTGTTTGTTCAAGTTATCTGTTGTTTGTTCAAGTTATCTGTTGTTTGTTCAAGTTATCTGTTGTTTGTTCAAGTTATCTGTTGTTTGTTCAAGTTATCTGTTGTTTGTTCAAGTTATCTGTTGTTTGTTCAAGTTATCTGTTGTTTGTTCAAGTTATCTGTTGTTTGTTCAAGTTATCTGTTGTTTGTTCAAGTTATCTGTTGTTTGTTCAAGTTATCTGTTGTTTGTTCAAGTTATCTGTTGTTTGTTCAAGTTATCTGTTGTTTGTTCAAGTTATCTGTTGTTTGTTCAAGTTATCTGTTGTTTGTTCAAGTTATCTGTTGTTTGTTCAAGTTATCTGTTGTTTGTTCAAGTTATCTGTTGTTTGTTCAAGTTATCTGTTGTTTGTTCAAGTTATCTGTTGTTTGTTCAAGTTATCTGTTGTTTGTTCAAGTTATCTGTTGTTTGTTCAAGTTATCTGTTGTTTGTTCAAGTTATCTGTTGTTTGTTCAAGTTATCTGTTGTTTGTTCAAGTTATCTGTTGTTTGTTCAAGTTATCTGTTGTTTGTTCAAGTTATCTGTTGTTTGTTCAAGTTATCTGTTGTTTGTTCAAGTTATCTGTTGTTTGTTCAAGTTATCTGTTGTTTGTTCAAGTTATCTGTTGTTTGTTCAAGTTATCTGTTGTTTGTTCAAGTTATCTGTTGTTTGTTCAAGTTATCTGTTGTTTGTTCAAGTTATCTGTTGTTTGTTCAAGTTATCTGTTGTTTGTTCAAGTTATCTGTTGTTTGTTCAAGTTATCTGTTGTTTGTTCAAGTTATCTGTTGTTTGTTCAAGTTATCTGTTGTTTGTTCAAGTTATCTGTTGTTTGTTCAAGTTATCTGTTGTTTGTTCAAGTTATCTGTTGTTTGTTCAAGTTATCTGTTGTTTGTTCAAGTTATCTGTTGTTTGTTCAAGTTATCGGTTGTTTGTTCAAGTTATCTGTTGTTTGTTCAAGTTATCTGTTGTTTGTTCAAGTTATCTGTTGTTTGTTCAAGTTATCTGTTGTTTGTTCAAGTTATCTGTTGTTTGTTCAAGTTATCTGTTGTTTGTTCAAGTTATCTGTTGTTTGTTCAAGTTATCTGTTGTTTGTTCAAGTTATCTGTTGTTTGTTCAAGTTATCTGTTGTTTGTTCAAGTTATCTGTTGTTTGTTCAAGTTATCTGTTGTTTGTTCAAGTTATCTGTTGTTTGTTCAAGTTATCTGTTGTTTGTTCAAGTTATCTGTTGTTTGTTCAAGTTATCTGTTGTTTGTTCAAGTTATCTGTTGTTTGTTCAAGTTATCTGTTGTTTGTTCAAGTTATCTGTTGTTTGTTCAAGTTATCTGTTGTTTGTTCAAGTTATCTGTTGTTTGTTCAAGTTATCTGTTGTTTGTTCAAGTTATCTGTTGTTTGTTCAAGTTATCTGTTGTTTGTTCAAGTTATCTGTTGTTTGTTCAAGTTATCTGTTGTTTGTTCAAGTTATCTGTTGTTTGTTCAAGTTATCTGTTGTTTGTTCAAGTTATCTGTTGTTTGTTCAAGTTATCTGTTGTTTGTTCAAGTTATCTGTTGTTTGTTCAAGTTATCTGTTGTTTGTTCAAGTTATCTGTTGTTTGTTCAAGTTATCTGTTGTTTGTTCAAGTTATCTGTTGTTTGTTCAAGTTATCTGTTGTTTGTTCAAGTTATCTGTTGTTTGTTCAAGTTATCTGTTGTTTGTTCAAGTTATCTGTTGTTTGTTCAAGTTATCTGTTGTTTGTTCAAGTTATCTGTTGTTTGTTCAAGTTATCTGTTGTTTGTTCAAGTTATCTGTTGTTTGTTCAAGTTATCTGTTGTTTGTTCAAGTTATCTGTTGTTTGTTCAAGTTATCTGTTGTTTGTTCCAGTTATCTGTTGTTTGTTCAAGTTATCTGTTGTTTGTTCAAGTTATCTGTTGTTTGTTCAAGTTATCTGTTGTTTGTTCAAGTTATCTGTTGTTTGTTCAAGTTATCTGTTGTTTGTTCAAGTTATCTGTTGTTTGTTCAAGTTATCTGTTGTTTGTTCAAGTTATCTGTTGTTTGTTCAAGTTATCTGTTGTTTGTTCAAGTTATCTGTTGTTTGTTCAAGTTATCTGTTGTTTGTTCAAGTTATCGGTTGTTTGTTCAAGTTATCTGTTGTTTGTTCAAGTTATCTGTTGTTTGTTCAAGTTATCTGTTGTTTGTTCAAGTTATCTGTTGTTTGTTCAAGTTATCTGTTGTTTGTTCAAGTTATCTGTTGTTTGTTCAAGTTATCTGTTGTTTGTTCAAGTTATCTGTTGTTTGTTCAAGTTATCTGTTGTTTGTTCAAGTTATCTGTTGTTTGTTCAAGTTATCTGTTGTTTGTTCAAGTTATCTGTTGTTTGTTCAAGTTATCTGTTGTTTGTTCAAGTTATCTGTTGTTTGTTCAAGTTATCTGTTGTTTGTTCAAGTTATCTGTTGTTTGTTCAAGTTATCTGTTGTTTGTTCAAGTTATCTGTTGTTTGTTCAAGTTATCTGTTGTTTGTTCAAGTTATCTGTTGTTTGTTCAAGTTATCTGTTGTTTGTTCAAGTTATCTGTTGTTTGTTCAAGTTATCTGTTGTTTGTTCAAGTTATCTGTTGTTTGTTCAAGTTATCTGTTGTTTGTTCAAGTTATCTGTTGTTTGTTCAAGTTATCTGTTGTTTGTTCAAGTTATCTGTTGTTTGTTCAAGTTATCTGTTGTTTGTTCAAGTTATCTGTTGTTTGTTCAAGTTATCTGTTGTTTGTTCAAGTTATCTGTTGTTTGTTCAAGTTATCTGTTGTTTGTTCAAGTTATCTGTTGTTTGTTCAAGTTATCTGTTGTTTGTTCAAGTTATCTGTTGTTTGTTCAAGTTATCTGTTGTTTGTTCAAGTTATCTGTTGTTTGTTCATGTTATCTGTTGTTTGTTCAAGTTATCTGTTGTTTGTTCAAGTTATCTGTTGTTTGTTTGTTCAAGTTATCTGTTGTTTGTTCAAGTTATCTGTTGTTTGTTCAAGTTATCTGTTGTTTGTTCAAGTTCTGTTTTTGTTCATGCTTATCTGTTGTTTGTTCAAGTTATCTGTTGTTTGTTCAAGTTATCTGTTGTTTGTTCAAGTTATCTGTTGTTTGTTCAAGTTATCTGTTGTTTGTTCAAGTTATCTGTTGTTTGTTCAAGTTATCTGTTGTTTGTTCAAGTTATCTGTTGTTTGTTCAAGTTATCTGTTGTTTGTTCAAGTTATCTTGTTGTTTGTTCAAGTTATCTGTTGTTTGTTCAAGTTATCTGTTGTTTGTTCAAGTTATCTGTTGTTTGTTCAAGTTATCTGTTGTTTGTTCAAGTTATCTGTTGTTTGTTCAAGTTATCTGTTGTTTGTTCAAGTTATCTGTTGTTTGTTCAAGTTATCTGTTGTTTGTTCAAGTTATCTGTTGTTTGTTCAAGTTATCTGTTGTTTGTTCAAGTTATCTGTTGTTTGTTCAAGTTATCTGTTGTTTGTTCAAGTTATCTGTTGTTTGTTCAAGTTATCTGTTGTTTGTTCAAGTTATCTGTTGTTTGTTCAAGTTATCTGTTGTTTGTTCAAGTTATCGGTTGTTTGTTGAAGTTATCTGTTGTTTGTTCAAGTTATCTGTTGTTTGTTCAAGTTATCTGTTGTTTGTTCAAGTTATCTGTTGTTTGTTCAACTTATCTGTTGTTTGTTCAAGTTATCTGTTGTTTGTTCAAGTTATCTGTTGTTTGTTCAAGTTATCTGTTGTTTGTTCAAGTTATCTGTTGTTTGTTCAAGTTATCGGTTGTTTGTTCAAGTTATCTGTTGTTTGTTCAAGTTATCTGTTGTTTGTTCAAGTTATCTGTTGTTTGTTCAAGGTTATCTGTTGTTTGTTCAAGTTATCTGTTGTTTGTTCAAGTTATCTGTTGTTTGTTCAAGTTATCTGTTGTTTGTTCAAGTTATCTGTTGTTTGTTCAAGTTATCTGTTGTTTGTTCAAGTTATCTGTTGTTTGTTCAAGTTATCTGTTGTTTGTTCAAGTTATCTGTTGTTTGTTCAAGTTATCTGTTGTTTGTTCAAGTTATCTGTTGTTTGTTCAAGCTATCTGTTGTTTGTTCAAGTTATCTGTTGTTTGTTCAAGTTATCGGTTGTTTGTTCAAGTTATCTGTTGTTTGTTCAA
>JAEIFL010000063.1:0-20550 GCA_018901835.1 Scaptomyza graminum
GACTTGCAGAGCGCGCGTATACATAAGAGAGTGATCCGAAACCATGATACAAAATACCGATAACGCATTGCGCATAAATAGCTGTTTTGCGTGACGTCACATGTGACAGGTTGGGTATGATTTTCATATTGCATATGGCTGTTGATGCTGATCAAGAATATATCTACCTTTTATGGGGTCGGAGATGCTTCTTTTTGCCTGTTACATACTTATGCACAAAACAATTATACTCTTTTTACCCATTTCAGGGTATAAATATAACTGTGAATGCAAAAGATTTGTTGTTGCTGTTTTTGTCGATCGCTTCAGGCTTATTATAAGCCGTTGTATGCACACACGAATTTGAAACAACAAAGGAGGACTAAGAGGAATGCGATTGGCTTAAGAGCATGAAAATGTGATATTGTTCTGTAGATGAGATCAATTCACATAAATAACAGTAACTCTTTCACTCTAAGGGAATTTTACAATTTTTACTTTAGTGTGCCATTTGCGCATTGCTTCATTTTATTTCTAAAAGAGATACAAAAAAAAACAACAAAAAATTTTTGGGGGTTTTCTCCCTAATATTTTTTTTTTCTTTTTTCCCACACATTTTTATAAAGCCACCCCCCAAACAAAAAAAAAAAAAATTTTCAGGTATCTTCCTTCCAAATTTGGTGACACTAGCTCAAAGTTTAGGTGGGGGAAGGGGGGCTGGGCGAGTTATGGGTGGGTATGGCATCCAAATTATTCCTGCAGATCTTCTTGGATGTCAATTGCTATCTTCCTACCAAATTTGGTGACTCTAGCTCAAAAATTGTAAAAGGTTGGGGAAGGGTGCTGTGGGCGTTATGGGTGGGCCTGGCTACAAAATATCTTTGGCTGTCGCTACCAGTTATGGACGCGGCATCTAAAGTTTTGATACAGGGGATCGTCATCACCTATGTTGGCGCAAAATTTTGTGGCTGTAGCTCAAAAACTGAGGAAGATAAAGTCATTTCTGATTTGAAACTGCGGTAGGGCTGGGGGCGGAAAGGGTGGGCGTGACTCCAAAACTTTAATGCAGATCATTGGGGTTCATTACAAGCTATCTTTCTACCAAATTCAGAGACTCTAGCTCAACAACTCTGAAAGATACACGCATTCCCGTTTTTAACGAAAAGTTGGGGCGGCTGGGGTTAGCTTGGGCGGTATGGGTAGGCGTGGCATCGAAAGTTTTGATGCAGTTTTTTGGGGATCGTCATCACTTATCTTGGCGCAAAATTTGGTGGATCGAGCTTAAAAACTGAGGAAGTTATAGGCGTTTTTGATTTAAAACCGCGGGGGGCTGGGAGCGGAATGGGTGGGCGTGGCTCCACAATTTTTCGGGGATGCCAGTAGCTATCTTCCTACCAAATTTGGTAGCTCTAACTGTAAGGGTGTGCCGAATAGGTGGATTTTGAGTTATCTAATTTATCAATTTGCCAGCCCCCCAGTTTTTGTAAAGCCCCAATCTTGACACTTTAATTTACTATGCCATAGATAAAGAGAATTGAAGAGTTTCAAGCCTTTAGCTTGAATTAAGTGGAAAAACGTTGCGTTCATACAGACAGACGGACAGACAACATGACGGACATACTCCCAATATACTCTATACCTTCGATATCGAGTATAATGACGCGCCTGATTCTCTACCTCAATGGTGGCGTGGAAAAGAGAATGTTATTTACTTTGCTTTAATATTTTGTGAAATATTTTCTGATTTATTTATTTTATATCTTCTGTTGCTAAAATTTATATAAACTATCCGCGCAGCGAAGTAAGCGGGCCACTTACTAGTATACAATAATAATTGCAAAATTTTAAGTCTCCAGTTTTACGGGTGTCGCATAAAGTTTCGTTCATACAGACGGACAGCCAGACACCATGACGGACATTGCACCAAACCAATATACTCTTTAACTCTGATGTCAGAGTATATAAGTATATTTTGTAAAAAAATGTAAAAACATAGCGCTCATTTACTGCAAGATTGTTATTTGTATGATGGCGCAGATCTATTAATTAAATCATGTTTTATATTGCGTAAAAATTCATATTTATACCATACTAGTGGTCCAGACCACGCGCTGCTGTGGTGCTTTTTAGCGTCCGCTCTATGAATAAAGAACAATTGATTTTTTCGTTGATCGTCTGTTCCTCCTCTCAAATATTTACATGATTTCTTTGCTTTTGATGTTCTTGTCGCAATAGATGATTTGTTTGGCATTTAAAAAAAAAGATGGGTGTCTGTAAAGTTTGTTTACGGACGATAGTCTCACGTGACAACGTTATACGCGAACATTTATGTGTGCCAACCGTACGCACTCGCTGTTAAATCGCAATTGCAACTCAGTGGCGAATATGTATATGTATATTTATGCACAAACTCAAGGATGAATGACAAAACATAACGGCTCTTACACAGTCCCGTTATATTCTATCTCTATTCCTCTTTGATATCTGCTATGCATGTTATTGTATGGAATGTGACTTTTGCCTACACATTTGTTTTTCTACAATTATATAATATTTGTAACGCAGCTCAAATTGTTTACATATATGAAAATATTTTGATTTTGCTTGGCTTGGCTTGATAAATATTAAATTGTTGGCTCAAAAACAACACAATCATCTATTTGAAATTGTTCTGCAAGCCCTGTTGACAACAATTTTTTTTAAAAATATGTAATCAACAAACTATTAAACATTTAAATTCAATTGAATGCATACACACAATGTCTATTCGCGTGATTTCTAAAGTTCAGGGTATCGTCTAGTCGATAATCTAGTTGAAAAAAAATAAAAAAAAATAAATATTTTTGAAATTGCCATTGTTGAACTCGGGTCGTCAAAAATAAAATGTGCAATTACGGAGCGTTTACGCAGCAGCGCCACAACTATGTTTAATGCTTAAGGCATAATTACTCCAGCGATAAGACGTAAAACGAGAAACATAAAACGAGAGACGTAAACAGCTGTAGCGATCAACCTTACGGCAAACAATGTTAGCGATTACTCCAGACGGAAACGAGAAACGTAAAACGAGAGACGTAAAATTTTTCTGCAGAAAACAGAAAACAGACTCTCGTCTTACGTTTCTCGTTTCACAGCTGATTTCATTTCTGGTTTTTTTGGCTTGTTCATTAGTTGTGCTGCAATTCATAACTAATAATAATAATAATAAACATGGAAATAAATGACCATGACGCTCCTTTCGCACTTCCCTTATAATTTTGAACATTGTGCACAAACAAAAAAACAGTGTGCCTATTTCCTCCATTTCCATATCCATTTTGGAAAAGATAAAATATAAATAAACCAAATAAATTCGTTCACTTCAATTCTTGTTGCCTTTGTTCGCTTTGTTTTAATATGCACAGCTGTTTACGTCTTACGTTCAGAGTAATTGCAAAAAAATTTACGTCTTTCGTCTCTCGTTTTACGTTTCTCGTTTTACGTCTTATCGCTGGAGTAATTAGGCCTTTAGTTGTATTGCAGGTTACGTTTTGATGGTAATAATGATGGGAACCATAATGATTGTAACGATGATGAAGACTTTTTTGAACATGCAGCCTGTGTTCATCAATTTATAATACCCCGATTCCATTAGGCTGCATCTTTCATTAACAGCGAGTCGAAGATGTAGGCGATTCCACTATAAATCCAATTGCATAGTTGCATCTTGATTTAACAGGGTCTGTTAAGTGACAGCTGACTGCTGTATGTGTATGTATTTAATTGGAAAAAATGAGCTCGAACGCAAACAAAATAAGTCAAGCCAAAAAAGCAAAAAATTATTGTTTTAATTTGTGCGCAAAATACAAACATGATTTTGCAAATTACCCGGGTTGTGCAGACATGTTTGCAGCTGACAAGCAGCTTTAGCATTGAGTTGGCGAACTCATTTGAAACAATGCAATTAATTAAACGCGTTTCGCCCATAAAGTGGAAATTCGTGAGTAATAGATTTAATAAATAAGTATAAACAAAATTTAAATAAGTAAAACATAATGCAGGAACGACATGGTATGTTTTGGGAGCACGATGTTCGGGCCCAACAACAACACTAACAACAACAACAAACGCTCCTTGGATCGTAAATCAATTGTCAAAGGCACACAAATTTGAGAAAAAAATTAATGAGTGTTCGAACTCACTAACGATGTGTTAACAATTGCAAAACCATTCAAATTTACTTTTTGTTGTTTTGCTTTTGACCGCCACCAGCAGAACAACAAAGCGCGCACATGCATACGCATAAATACGCACAGACACACACAAACACTCACAAACAAACATAACGAACTTCTTTAATAAGTGAATGATGGTGTGGGATACCCACCTAGTTTATTTGCTATATTAATTGATTAATTAATTAATATTATTAAACTATTTTTAGTAATTTCTCAATTGTTTGCTAAGCGCCAACTTATGCTTATTAAGTATGCAATTATTGCATATATATAATATCCACAGTAGGACTTATATAATATTAAGGTACATAACATTCTTCATTCGTCAGTTCATTTTCTTATTACAGATGTCCGCTATGTTTGTCTGTAAGTGTGTGTGTGTGTTGTGTCTGTGCATTCACGAAGAAGCAAAACAGAATTGCCTTGGACTAATGATGTTGCTGCATACCCTAACTAGCTTATTTGCTATATTTATCAATTAATATTATTAAACTATTTTAGTAATTTCTCAATTGTTTGCTAAGCGCCAACTTATACTAATAAAAGTATGCATTTATAGCAAATATATTATTGAAGTACACGTCCACTTATAATTTATTAGGGTATTCAACAGTCATCATTCTCTTTGCTAAACAGCTGCATGGCTCGACCGTCCCGGGCTCGGGCGCTCTGCCGCTGCACAAAGCACTAATACCATCATACTTATTTTGAGCAGAGAAAAAATGTTTACAACAAACACATACTATTTGTATACTAACGCTGCGAAAAGTTTTTTGAAAGCGTCGACGCTGATCATGTGTGATATAACGCGGTGTGAGGTTTGCATGTATTGAAACGAAATAATTGCGCTACCCGCGCCTATAGATGTTAACACATCAAAAAGTCAGCTTTTATTTGCTAGCTCTGCTAAGGACATGTCTTCTATTAAAAGAGCGATATGCATAAACTGATATCAAGTGTTAAATGATATTAAATAAAAAAAACCGCAATACGGGTAAATGGCTCGATTTCAGTGCGTTGCTCTCTTGTGTAGCAATTTATAGCCTATATCCTCTGGTATTGCGTATGACACAAATTATGGCGGAAAAGAATTGGTAGTGCAAAATTTGGATCAATAACGAAGTACAACACCAAAACCCTTTATTTTAAAAGAAAAATTACAAACAAACAAATGTCGCGTGTGTATGGCCTTTCTTTTGGTTGGTACACAAAGCCGTAATACAATTCTTAGTCATTTTTTTTTGTCGACAGTATAAAAATGTGTATTACTTACTAGTTGATAAACAAGTCAACGTTGATATCAATCCTAGTGTGAACAGCTGTCAACTTGATCAACTGTTGCGTTGACAGTAAATTGACAATGCGAAAATTATCAATTGTTGCTCTGAGTGTAAAGGGCCCTACGCAGATGACAGTACAGCTCTCGTACCGTAAAAACTTCATATAAAAAAAATGGTCTCGTACAGCGCCCGTACAGTTCTACGAGACCCTTGTATGCAGTATGTAAGTTACTGGCCTTTAATAAGTGTTGAACAATGAAAATGTTAAATAACAGTGTGGCTGTGTACGGCCAGTAAAGAATGCTGAGCATATCTTCACGGCTCGTAAAAAGTGGCAAAAAGTAAACAACAGGTCGGGCAAGAGCCGGCTTATACATATTTCGGAAAATATTGACAAAATTGAACTCCAATAGCGCCATACTTATTGTTTTGGCAGTCAATGCTGCACAACAAGAAATTAATAAAAATATATAAATTAATTTATATGATACAATTTAAATAACATATAAATTTTTATTCTTCAACTCAAGCCGACCCGTACTGCCCGGGTAAAGATCTGTAAGGTGAATTTGCTTTGAGTCTTTTGAGTGCTTTCGGTTATGTTAATCATAATCTCTGGTAATTTCAGTTGTGCCTATCAAACATGGGTTTACTAAAATGCAACCATTTTTTTTGCATTTGCAGCCTGATTTTTTTTTTATAGCCGCCAGTATCAATTCTTTTGTTATACAGAAACACAAAAGAAGAGCACGTTTTTCGTTAATCATTATTTAAAATTCAGTTAAATTTAAAAAAACACTGCTGCATTTCCGATTTATTTAGAGAAAGTAGTCACAATATGTGCGTTGTTTAGAACTGGTCGTTACGGCTCGTTAAATGTGTGCAGTACGGTACGGGAGCTGTACTGTCATCTGCGTAGGGGCCTTAAACACTTTGTGTCAACAGTTGAAGTCACAATCGGCGCGTTGACAAAGCAAAATGAAGTTGAGCTCATGTTCGTTCTTTTGATTTGTGTTGACAAAATTTATGTACATATATGAGGTGGTAGCACTTCGCTTCGCCATCCGTTTTTATTAATGTTGTCTGCTTTTTCAACTTTGCAGTCTATAAGAAAAAAAAATTAGTCATAAAAAGCTATTTTAAAATACAATTTTATTTATTGAACCATATTTTAATATCGAAAGTAGACCTGCTTCAGTTGCTGGCGATAGCTATCGATTACCGATATATTGATGTTTATATTAATTAATGTTTTGCGTATACAATAAGTAAACAAATGTGTGCGAATATGAGTGAGTTAAAATCAGTTTCAATACATTCACAATATCGACGTCAACGAAAAATGCTTAGCAACGTGAATGTCAACGAATGTGGATATCAACTGGTGTAAATTACTCTCAACTTCAATATCAACGCGTTGGCATCTTGTGCGTTGCTCAACTCGAAAATTAGTTGGCACCCGGTTTTTTTGTCAACTCAATCAACTATGTAATGTAAACACAACAAATGCGTTGACATTGGATATCAATTGTTGACATATGTAGCTTGAATTGACGCTGCATCAACTAGTGTAAATGCACCTTAAGCTATTTTATTTTATATAATAAACAAAACTTACTTTTCTTTTCTTTTAGATGCCACACTCACCTCAGGATGCATTTTAGATTAATGTTAAATATATTACAGGAATCGTTGAATAAAACAAAATGTTTCTCACCAGGATTTAAAAATCAGTTGTGGTATGTATACTATTATTATGTTTAATAATATATTCGGTATAGAGTACAAACATTTACATTTCATAATTTATTTATTTTATTTTATGCTCACTTCTCTTTTGTTTGCTTAAAAAATCTGAGTTGCAAGCTTTTAATATTACCTTGGCAGGTTCCAATTTTAATGTTTTTTTTTCATGGAAATGTAAAAAGTGGGCACCCAATGCAGTCAATGAAAACACTCAAAACATTAGTGTCATGGATTTCCCAATATACTCTTTATCTCCCGTATCGAGTATAAAAATAAGTTTGTATAACCTTCTTTGAATTGAACATGGCCTAATTTTATCATTTGTACATACAGTGTCGGACAATAGTAAAGCACCATGAACCATTTTTTCATTTGATAATTTTTTTATGAAAACGAAGATATTAATATAAGATGTTACGTGTTTTTTATTTATTTATATCGTAAAAATATTGATAAACAAAAGAGTTTGGCAAGATACAATTGATAAACAAAAAATTTGGATCCAAAAACCATTTCAATACGTAAATCTCAAACGAGAAAAATAGAACCCCCGACAAAAATAGAAAGGCTTCCAATTGATCTAGCTTCTTTATTGCAATTTTTTCGGTTAATTTCCAGTCTCCCACAAGTTCTTATTTGGGTTAAAATCGAGCGATTATATAGGCCAAAAAAGAACTTCCATACCATTGCTCTGAATCCAATCCTTGACCACTTTTGCTCTGTGTTTTGGGTCGTTATCATACTGGAACCTCCGTTGGAGTGGCATCTCTTCATCAGCAAATGACACCATGACTATACTAAGTTACTTAAAACGATCCATAATTCCATAAAACTTATGAATTGGCCAGGGAAACAACCCCAGACCGTCATATTTCCTCCTCTGTGCTTAGCAGTGCCTTTCAATACGTAGGATTTACTCTTTATCCGTTTGGCGCACACGCCTCATACCATCCAAATCCTTCATTTTGTACTAAGATTGCACAGAAAATAGCACTGTCTTCCATTTTTGGGCACCCCACTTTAGCTGGGCCTTGTCAAATTCAATTCTGGTTTTTCTGGTTTTATAGCGATACTAGTTGGTGCCCCGCTTACTTCGCTGCGCGGATGGTTTATAAAAAATTTTAGCAACAGAAGATAGATATAACATAAATAAATTAGAAAATATTTTACAAAATATTAAAGCAATATTCTCTTTTCCACGCCACCATTGAGGTAGAAAATCAGACGCGTCATTATACATGATACCGAAGGTAAAGAGTATATTGGGTTTGTGCAATGTCCGTCATGGTGTCTGTCCGTCTGTCAGTCTATCAGTCTGTCCGTCCGTCCGTCCGTCTGAAAGTTCGCAACTTTTTTCCACACCCTTCAAGCTAGAGACTTGCAAATGTCTTAATCTATGGCCGGGACAGATCAAGTTTTAAGATTGGGGTTCTACGATAACTGGGGGCTGGCAAATCGATAAATTCGATAACTCAAAATCGATAAATCCAACTATTCCGCACACCCTTACAGTTAGAGTTACCAAATTTTGTAGGAAGATAACTACTGGCATCCCCGAAAAATTGTTGTGCCACGCCCACCCATTCCGCCCCCAGCCAACCGCAGTTTTAAATCAAAAACGCCAATATCTTTTTTCTCAGTTTTTGAGCTAGAGCCACCAAAATTTGCGCCAAGATAGGTGATGACGATCCCCAAAAAACTGCATCAAAACTTTGGATGCCGCGCCCATAACTGGTAGCGACACCCAAAGATATTTTGTAGCCAGGCCCACCCATAACGAGCTAGAGTCACCAAATTTGGTAGGAAGATAGCAATTGACATCCCAAGAAGATCTGCAGGAATAATTTGAATGCCTTACCCACCCATAACGCGCCCAGCCCCCCTTCCCCCACCTTTATCAAACTTTGAGCTAGTGTCACCAAATTTGGAAGGAAGATACCTGAAACTGTTGCTGCTGTGGCTGCATCGGCTGCATATAAAACTGTGGCAGGGCCACAGCAGGCAAAGCACCCCAATAATTTTGTCCGTTCATTCTTGTATCACTTTTAGAAATGAAATGAAGCAATGCGCAAAGGGCACACTAAAGTCAAAATTGTAACATTCCCTGAGAGTGAAAGAGTTACTGTTATTTATGTGAATTGATCTCATCTACAGAAGAATATCACATTTCCATGCTCTTAAACCAATCGCATTCTTCTTAGTCCTCCTTTGTTGTTTCAAATTCGTGTGTGCATACAACTTATAATAAGCCTGAAGCGATCGACAAAATCAGCAACAACAAATCTTTTGCATTCACAGTTATATTTATACTCTGAAATGGGTAAAAAAGGGTATAATTGTTGTGTGCAAAAGTATGTAACAGGCAAAAAGAAGCATCTCCGACCCCATGTAAAGTATATATATTCTTGATCAGCATAAACAGCCGAGTCGATACAGCCATGTGCATCTGTCCTTCTTTCCGTCTGTCCGTCCGTCCGTATGTATGAACTATAAGAGCTAGAGACTTCAAACTTGGAACATAACAACTCCTAAGCCATAGGCAGATGAACTTTATTCCAAATAATCGATAACTATTCTGGTTTCCGATATACATATGGAATCGATAACGAAAAAATCTCGAATTAAGAAAATATAATAAATAGAAGTTGAAACTATGGATAACTTTATAACTTCTGTGAAAATTTGATCCAAATCGGTTAAAAAACACCGGAGATATTTTATATTAAAGTTAAGTCAAGAAAAACTGCACTACTGCAAGTCATTTTATACACGGGTTCAGGGTATCTTTTAGCCTTCCTACTACAAACCCAAAGAGGCAGCTTAAACTTGAACACGCTCGCGCATCGCTCTTCATGTTCGGCGCTGGATGACAAATTATTTTTAATTCTCGCTCCGATAATACGCCTTCGCCTTCGCGTTGCCTAATTGATTGAAAATGCGCTGAATCAAAGCAAAACATATCTAAGAGGCTGCAGTTAAATGAATTGCATAGCCTAAACTCACACGTACTTTAGCCTTGAGCTTTGATTTAGTGAGTGCGGAGGAGGTAGGGTTATTGAACTTTATGATTGACATGCAAAGCGCGCACATAAAATAGAGAGTGAACAAAGGAGCATGATCGGAGTGAAAATTCAAATTATCTAATCATCATAAGAGCGACGCGCGCGCTCTGTTAAATTTTAAGCAGCTCTTTGAGTTTGCGACGAAGAGTGTGGATCACATGTACGACGCAGGCATGCATAAATTTGTATACAAACTTATGTATGTGAACGGAATTTGCTTGTTCGAAATTGTATATTATTAATGTAAGTGTTTTACGTTTTGTGTAAGTGATATTAGCACCACGTAGGCAAGTCCATCCCCACAACATATGTATTTTGGTGTGCAAAATTTTTCTAGATGCACCAAGTTTTGTTTTGTTGTTGTTGATTTTTTTTAAATCATCGACACCAACATAAAGTAGCAGTGCGGGCCCAACAACAACACTAACACCAACAACAAACGCTACTTGGGTCGTAAATCTATTGTCAAAGGCACACAAATTTGAAAAAAAAAACAATGTGCACTGTGCGAAGTGATACATGTACATAAAATTATGAAAATTATTTTCAAGCGCATTGTTCACTTATTTGTGAATGCAATTATTCATTAAGAAGCGGAAATCCGTTCCTTTTTTGCAAGTGTACGAACCTTGTTTTTATGACTTTGCTTGTGCGACGCGAAGGTGTGTAAAAGTGCTCTAAAATGTATGGGATGTACTCGAAGGAGTTGTCCAAATTCGTTTCTTAGGGCTCACTTACTACCTGCATGGAAAATTGTGTGAAAATTTCAGCCTTCTAGCTCTTTTCGTTTAGGCTGTGGCTCCTTCATTGACAGGACAAACTCTTTTATATATAAAGATAAAATGTTTTTTTTTCTAGTAGTTGACTGAACAAACTGGCTCTTCAGTAGCACCCGCCGGGTACTTAAGTTTTCTCGTTTGAGATTTACGAAATAAAATGCTTTTTGGATCCAAATAATTTGTTTATTAATTGTATCATGCCAAAATCTTTTTTTTATCAATATTTATATATAAATATCAAAGGGCTGGGGGCGTTATGGGTTTTGATGCAGATCTTTTTGGGATGTCAATTGCTATCTTCCTACCTAATTTGGTGACTATAGCTCAAAGTTTGTAAAAGGTTTTGGAAGAGGGGCTGGGGGCGGTATGGGTGGACCATGGAGGTCGCTACCAGTTATCTTCCTACCAAATTTGGAGACCCTAGCTCAAACTCTAAGAAAGATACACGCATTTCCGTTTTTAACGAAAAGTTGGGGCGGCTGAAGGTTGCTAGGGCGGTATGGGTGGGCGTGGTTTGATGCAGGTTTTTGTTGATCGTCAGCACCTATCTTGGTGGCTCTAGCTCAAAAGCTGAGGAAGATATTAGCGTTTCTGATTTAAAACTGCGGTGTGGCTGGGAGCGGAATGGGTGGGCGCGGCTACAAAATATTGGCTGCATTTTTTTCAGTGTTGCTTGTAGCTATTTTCTCACTAAATTCGGTAGTTCTAACAGTAAGGGTGCATGAAATATAAGGATTTACCAATTTTGAGTTATGGAATTTATCGATTTGCCAGCCCCCAGTTATCGTATAACCCCAATTTTGACACTTCCTGTCCTGGCCATAGATTAAGACATTTGCAAAGTTTCAAGTCTCTAGCTTGAAGGGTGTGGAAATAAGGTGCGAAAGACGGACCGACACCATGACGGACATTTCACAAACCCAATATAAAAACTTTATTATTTAGTTGGATTTTCAAAAATAAGATAAACTTTTATTCTCAATTTGTTTTAATAAACTATGTTTTAACTATTTTTTATCACAAAAAAAAATATTATAATCAAATCTCAATTTTGACATGATAACGCCTTATAAATTGATGAACAAAAAAGTGTTACCATAATAGTTACCATCATTGTTACCATAATTGTTACCATCAAAACGTTACCTGCATTACATAATGTAAACACAGTTGTGGCGCTGCTGCGTAGATAATTGAACATTTGATTTTTTACGACGCGAGTTCAACACCGCGTGGCAATTTCTTGAATATTTATTTTTTTTATTTTTTTTTCAACTAGATTATCGCTAGACGATACCCTGAACTCTAGAAATCACGCGAATAGACATTGTTTGTATGCATTCAAGTAAATTGAAATGTTTAATAGTTTGTTGATTATTTTTTATAAAAAATTTGGTGTCAACAGGGCTTGCAGAACAATTTCAAATAGATGATTGTGCTGTTTTTGATCCAACTGTAAAGTAGTGTTTAAGCCGAAGTACAGATTCTCAGTCTGTCCAGGGCCCACGTTACAAGAAATATTTATATATTGCTGAAACGCTTCCACGAAATGGAGGCAAGTGATTCGTGAATGTATGAGATAAGATACCGAAAACGACTGGCGATTGGGGTAATATGCGGGACAAGCCACAACACAGGTCACACCGATAGCTCAGTTACCATAACCTCACTGTTTTGAGGCCGCGCTAAGAATACCGAAAACCGCGTGTAACGAAATCGGCTGGGCAATTTGGGAAACGTACAGGGTGAACCGCAGTACAGGTCCACTAATTACCCAGATCTCGACTCCTCACTCAATTGAGGATGCTCTCGACGCGCCAAAGCCGCGTGGCCGAACCGACTAGCGATTGGGGAATTATGCAGGGCGAACCGCAACACAGGTCACACCGATCAGCCAGATACTACTTAGCAAAATCGAAAACGCCGACTCGTGTACCAATCGCGTATATATATATCCGCGCCCGTGCACGTGTATATATATATCTCGATGCCCTCAGGCCTTAAATGAAGACACGCGGGCTTTTAGGCTATGCTGTTTTATTTGCCGGCTTTCTGCCTCTGGCAGACACTTATACTACGGATTCACAAAAACGTATTATTATATTTAAATATATATATATATATATATATACAATTCTGTTTCTCTCTCGCCTTCAAACTCCGTCGCTTGTCGCCTCGCACATTCTAACACTCGTGCGCTTTGCTCGCGCCGCGTCCGTACACTTTCAACTCTCGTAACCAACCGCCTCGTCGGCTTGAGCGCGCCTTCCTTTTCGTCTTTCGTGTGTCGCGACACTTTCATTGTGGATCGCGACACTTTGTTGTGGATCGCGACACTTTTGTCGCATGTCGCGAGCGGGCGTGTGACCTCCTCTCTTTTCCGCTGATCTGGCCGCTCGGCCCTTATGTTAACTTATGCTGTTACCCTTTAACCATAATATCGATGCTAATTACTAGGGCTGTGCAACGAGCACTGTTCGTCCGAACATGTTCGTCGTTCGATTCAATTAACGGCTGTTTTTTGTTCGGACAAATGGTCGAACGGTTCGAAAGTTCGAGCTGTTCGAACAGTTCGAACCGTCAGCAAGCAAAGCAGCGCGCGAGGCTGCAAAAATACTGAATGCATGTGCTGAGTGGATTGTAAAAAATGACAAAATCTATTATTATTTATTTTTTATTTATTTATTTATTATTTATTTCTTAAATCATATTTTCATGCAAAAATGCAATCTCCTCCACGTGGTCCGATAATAAATTGGCTCTTTCAGCGCGGACTATATAGCCACAAGTCGAGAAGAGACGCTCGCTTGTAGTTTGCGTAGCCGGGATGTTCAAAAGTGACTTGGCAAGGCGATACAAGTGTGGGTAAATCTGCCCAAGAGCCTTCCACCACTCAACAATATTGGTCTGCTTACCGCAGGTGACCTCCCTAATATACATGTTGAGTTCTGCTTGCAACTTTACGTTTGGATCATGGATTTTTACATGTCGGAGCAACGCAGTAGTTGTTGCTCCATTCATAATCACTTCTTTTTCGCATTTCTTACATTTTTTTATGTTTGGCACATCCGTCTCGTCGAAAAACTTCCAAACCACACTTCGCTTTGTTGGATTGCAGTGCTCCATTTCGCTGCGTTTCGGCACACAACTGAATTCAAATGCAAACACAAGCATTCCTATTAATAAAAGCGTACGAACCGTTCGAACGTTCGACTGTTCGAACAGTTCGGTCTGTTCGTATGGCTGTTCGGTCAAAACGGCATATGTTCGAACTCGTTCGAACTGTTCGTTGCACAGCCCTACTAATTACATATGTAACAGTGAATGTATTTAATATTGTACGATAAATGATTGTAGTCTTAACACTTAATGTGTTGTGGGGGAGGCCTGCGCTTGGCCTACCTCACACAACACATTAATATTTATCAAGCCTAATTGTTGAAAAATAAATGTGTAGACAAAAGTCACATTTGATACAATAACATGAATAGCAGATATCAATGAGGAATAGAGATAGGATTTAACGGGACTGTATAAGAGCCGTTATGTTTTGTCATTCTTCTTTGTGTTTGTGCATATACATGGTTCGCCAATGAGTTGCAATTTCGATTTAACAGCGAGGAGATGACGTTGTCACGTAAGACTATCTTCCGTAAAAAATTTTAAAGACACCCATCTTTTTATACTCGATACCGAAGGTAAAGAGTATATTGGGTTTGTGCAATGTCCGTCATGGTGTCTGTCCGTCTGTCAGTCTGTCCGTCTGTCCGTCTGTCTGTCTGTATGAACGCAACTTTTTTCCACACCCTTCAAGCTAGAGACTTGAAACTTTGCAAATGTCTTTATCTATGGCCGGGACAGATAAAGTGTCAAGATTGGGGTTCTACGATAAGTGGGGGATTGGCAAATCGATAAATTCGATAACTCAAAATCGATAAATCTACCTATTCCGTACACCTTTTTAGTTAGAGTTACCAAATGTGGTAGGAAGATAGCTACTGGCATTCTCAAAAAAATTGCATCAAAAATTTTGGTGCCACGCCCACCCATTCCGCCCCAGCCCCCCCCCGGGTTTGAAATTAGAAACGACTATATCTCCCACAGTGAGCTACAGCCACCAAATTTTGCGCCAAGATAGGTGATGACAATCCTAAAAAAAATGCATCAAAATTTGGATGCCGCACCCACCCAAACCGCCCTTGCCCACCTCAGCCGCCCCAACTTTTCGTTAAAAGAGGGAATGAGTGTATCTTTCATGGTGTTTGAGCTACAGTCTCCAAATTTGGTAGGAAGTTAACTGGTAGTGACCCCCAAAGATATCTTGGAGCCACGACTACCCAAGCCCCCCTTCCCCAACTTTTAAAAACTTTGAGCTAGAGTCACCAAATTTGGTAGGAATATTGCAGTTGGCATTCCACAAAGATCTGCATCAAAAATTTTGATCCACGTCCACCAAAAACGGCCCCAGCCCCTTCCACTACCATTAACAAACTTTGAGCTAGAGTCACCAAATTTAGCAGGAAGATAGCTGGTGGTATCCCCATCTGTATCAGACAATCTTTGATGCAGCGTACACCCCTGCCGCATCCGTACCCCTTTGCAAGCAGGCCTCTTTTTACCGGTTTTAATACTGGTATCGAGTATATCGCAGTCGGTTGCGCCCGACTGCAACATTACCACTTGTTTTTATGTAGAATTATGAAATAACTTTAATATTTTTATTTATTATAAAAAATAAAAAAAATATTTTTTAATTTTCATTATTAAATTAAAATTATTTTTTAAAATTTTATTATAAAATTGGAAAATAAAAAATATTTTCAATATCTAATAAATAAAGTGGTAAATCACAAATGTTGACACATTTAAGATCGAACTTCTCTGTAATCCCTCTTCTAGTTGCATACTTAACTAAAAAATTTAATGTGGATGGCCCCGATGCCTCTAGTTACTATTTTTATGATCTTAAAAAAGAAACAAAACATAAAAATAGTATCTTTAGTTATCGGGGCCTTCAAAATTAAATTTTTTCGTCTAAAAAGACTACACTGTGAAACTCCGATTTCCAAGTCACATATGCGCGACAAGAACCAAGAAGTTGCGACTTCCAAACCGGGTTCAGAGGTGTTTTTTCTTTTACTTTTAATCTTCTACAATATAGAGCATTGAAAATAACTCGACGCAGTGTGGTAGAGAAGCCTTAACACCAGCATTTTCTCTGATCTAAACCAACGAGTCATGGGAATTTGACGCTTTTCTTAACCTTGTCTCCGGTGATACTTTTTTAAAAACTTAACCGGTGCTAAGCCCTAGACTGCCCTTATAGGAAAATACAAAAATGAGTATAAAATGTGGAATATTTTTGTGCACGATCAATTTATTTAAATTCTGTAAATGCAGTTGTGTTAAGTATGTAAAAATCATTAAAAATAATCATAGACACATATATATATACTATATATTATCTGAATAATACGTATTTACATTACGTAAACTGTACCTGTTACGTGTAACTAAGAGTTGCTCATCAATGCAAAGATCCAGGAAAGGGGCAAAACATAATTTGTAACATGAGTTTGTAGGTGTATTTCACAAAAATAAACCGAAAACTAGCTTGAAGGGTGTCGAAAAAGGGTTCGTTTGTTCAGAAGGACGGACGTGCAGACGGACAGGCAGACGGACGGGCGGGCGGACGAACAGACTGCCAGATGGCCAGATACATTGACGGAGATTTCACAGACCCAATATACTCTTTTTACCTAAAAGTTAGAATTTACAAAAATTTTTCCATATGAAATGTATAGGCATGGGCAGTTAAGGGCCGATCACCGGGTTTAAGGGTATTTTTGTGTTTTCGGCCACCCCGCCCACAACCGATTTTCATGATCGTTGCAGATAATTAAAGAAAAAACTCCAACGAACTATAAACTCCCTAACAAATTTTCTGTGGGCTCAGTAGTTTTAATTTTACAGCCATTTGAAAGTCACCCTGAGCATCGTATACCAATCCACCGGTTACAAGGTTAATATAAGTCGCTTCTGCGACTGAGTGTGCGATCTATCATATTTATTTCATAGCTAGACTCATTATTTACAAATTGGGATACAACATGACGACTCCTGTTTATTTTTATACTCGATACCGAAGGTAGAGAGTAAGTTGGGTTTGAACAATGTCCGTCATGGTGTCTGTCCGTATGTGCGCAACTTTTTTCCACACCCTTCAAGCTAGAGACTTGAAACATTGCAGATGAGGAGGACAGATAAAGTGTCAAGATTGGGGCTCTACGATAACTAGGGGGCTGGCAAATCGATAAATTCGATAACTCAAAATCGATAAATCCACCTATTCCGCACACCCTTATAGTTAGAGCTACAAAAAGTAGGACGATAGCTACTGCCATGCCCGAAAAAATTGCATCAAAAATTTTGGGGCCACGCCCACCCATTCCGCCCCCAGCCTCCCCGCAGTTTTATATCAGAAACGACTATATCTTCCTCAGTTTTTGAGCTGGAGCCACCAAATTTTGCGCCAAGATAGGTGATGACGATCCCCAAAAAACTGCAAAAACCTTGGATGACACCCCCACCCATACCGCACTAGCCACCCCAAGCCGCCCCAACTTTTATGGTGTTTGAGCTACAGTCTCCAAAATTGGTAGGAAGACAACTGGTAGCGACCCCCAATATTTTGGTGCCTCGCCCACGCATACTGCCTCCAGCCCCCCTTCCTCAACCTTTTAAAATTTTTGGTACGTTTCTACGTGTTTTTTTTTTTGTTGCTATTTTTACATTTGACTGGCTAGAATCCTTTTATGCCTTAATTTTTCCATTTTCCATCTCGGTCAAAGCTTTTCCGCGGTTCTATTTTACGTTTTTTATTTTGATATTGGTTTTAAACTACTAATAAATTCAATTTGATATGATTTTGCCCAAATTTTAATGTTATTTCTTTTGTTATAATTTTTAAGTACTTTAACTTTTACAATCCTTTGGGCGTTTTGGTCAAAAAACAACAATAGTGTAAGGATTAATTAAAAAAAAAAAATTAGGTCGCTAGCACGTTTGGTTGCAGAGTAACGGTCGATCTAAAACAGAATCAAAGGGTGTCCTATTCAAGTGGCGAGGAGTGCATGTAACTTCAAACATATATATGTCAGAGTCGCAGTTGTTTCGTTGCGTCTCTCACCATGAGCAGCGTGCCCCGTGCCCTTTGTCGGTGCCATTTTATAATTTGTTCTCGATCTTCGATGCGCTTGCGTCTGTTCACTTTGAACGTTCTGTATCAACTACTTAATTCGATCGTTTCATCTAGCGTGTGCGTTCTTACTTTATTCTGCCTGGCAACGCCGCAGCTTAAGAACTCTCTCTCTCTCTATCGCATATTCTTCTTTGTCCATGCACAGCATGTACCAGCAAAAGAACCGACACACCAGCAACGCAAGGCACGGGTCACACTCAGCGAGAGAATAAACAGTTAACTCTCTCACCAACTCTCGGCGATACTAGGAAACCAAGACGACAATAACAGTTGTTCTCTTTTCTTTATTATTCTTCTTACAATTTTGTGCATACAATATTCTGTAACCGTACTTAAATTCTTAAAGCAAAACTAAATAATAATTCTCCGACATATAGAACTTACCTTATAACACTTTGTTGCAAGTACATATAAATAAACATAAATACGCCTAACATTAACATAAACGTATATATGTATGTACATACTTAAGTACATATGTACATACATACGGTTTGCGCGTGTAAAGGCCCCTACGCAGATGACAGTACAGCTCTCGTACCGTAAAAACTTCATATAAAAAAATGGTCTTGTACAGCGCCCGTACAGTACTACGAGACCCTGGTACGCAGTATGTTAGTTACTGGCCTTAAATAAGTGTTGAACAATGAAAATGTTAAATAACAGTGTGGCTGTTGTACGGGTAGTAATGAATGCTGAGCATATCTTTACGACTCGTAAAAAGTGCAACAACATTTGGTGCAAGAGCCGGCTTATACATATTTCGGAAAATTTTGACAAAATTGACCTCCAATAAATACTTATTGTTTTGGCAGTCAATGCTGCACAACAAGAAATTAATAAAAATATATAAATTAATTCATATGATTCAATTTAAATAACATATGTATTTGTGTTCTTCAACTCAAGCCGACTCGTACTGCCTTTGTAAAGATCTGTAAGGTGAATTTGCTTTGAGTCTTTTGAGTGGTTTCGGTTATGTTTAGCATAATATCTGGTAACTAGTAAGTGGCCCGCTTACTTCGCTGCGCGGATAGTTTATATAAATTTTAGCAACAGAAGTTATAAAATAAATAAATTAGAAAATATTTCACAAAATATTAAAGCAAAGTATTTAACATTCTCTTTTCCACGCCACCATTGAGGCGCGTCATTATACTCGGTACCGAAGGTAAAGAGTATATAAGGAGTATGTCCGTCATGTTGTCTGTCCGTCTGTCTGTATGAACGCAACGTTTTTCCACACAATTCAAGCTAAAAACTTGAAACTTTTCTCTTTATCTATGGCATAGTAAATTAAAGTGTCAAGATTGGGGCTTAACAGTAACTGGGGGGCTGGCAAATTGATAAATTCGATAACTCAAAATCGACGATTCCACCTATTCCGCACACCCTTATACCCAATTCACACTAGGGCACATCTAACATCTAACATCAATGATGTTACGTATAAAGTACCCGTGCCAAATTTTCTCAAAATATTCCAACATCCTCTGGAAATGTTCCTATTCCAAGTGTTTTTATTTAGTTAGTTTCGATATTTTTGATTCCACCACTAAAAATTGTTATTCACAACGAAAATGTGAGCAATGTCTACGCAAATGAATGGCAATAAATCATGGCGGGCATTTGAAATTGGTATTTATTTATTTAATTATTATTTTTTTTTTAATTGTTAGTCATTGATCTAGCAATGGCTGATCCAATTTGCTCCGGAGGAGATTCGAAGTCAGAGGCAATGTTGGTTTAATCCGGCTATTAATATTCGCAACATCGTGCCAATTTGCATATATTTTGCTGCTATGATTGATTAAAACATTATGCAAAATTATGTCTTGGGCGGCTGCCCAGCCCTTTGCCGATGCGACGAAATCTCGCCTTTAAATGCCCAAATGCATTTTCAACAACGCACCTGGCCTTGGACAAATGATAATTAAATGTCTTTTTCGACTACTCGGCTGCTGTTGAAAACGCATCCAAAATGCCTACAAGATCAACAAACATACTCTGCTGAGTGGCTTTAAATATAGCTAAGTCTTTTGTTTTCATTTTCTTAAACAAATATTTGTTTAACAAATGTATCATGAAACACGCGTCACGTTTGCAAGTGAAGAAGAAGACGCTTGATGTTAGATGTTAGATGTTGGCAATGTGAACACGAATTTCACATCTTCTCATCGTTCCCCGTGATGTGCCCTAATGTGAATAGCCTATTACAGTTAGAGT
>JAEIFL010000064.1:10000-13672 GCA_018901835.1 Scaptomyza graminum
ATTTTTTAAGTTTTTGTTTTTTGGGTTTTTTTTATTTTTTTTACTTTTTTTTTTATTCTCATTTTTACATTATTTTTCTTTTTTTTTGATATTTTTTTTATTTTTTATTTTTTTTCTTTTTCTTTTTTTTATGTTTGCATTTTTTTTTTTGGATTTTTCCTTTTTTTTTTCCCTTGAATTTTTTCTTTTTTACTTTTTTGGGACCTTTTTCCTTATTTTTATTTTATGTTTGGATTTTTTGGGATTTTTTTTTTTTTGCTTTTATTTTTTTTTTGTTTTTTCTTTTTTTTTTTTTGGATTTTTTGGATCTTTCTTTTTTTTTTCCTTTGGCTTTTTTTTATTTTTTTTCTGGATTTTGTAATTTATTTAATTTTTTTTTTTTTGGATATTTTTTTTATTTTTTATTTTATTTTTTTTGGGATTTTTGGATTTTGGTTTTTTTTTTTTTTTTTTTTTGACACTTTTTTCGGTTTGCTTTTTTTCATTTTTTGGGATTTTTTTATTATTTTATTTTTTCGGATTTTTTTTTTTTCGTTATTTGGATTTTTTTTTTTTTTATTTTTTTTTTGGGATCTTTTTACCTGTTCGTTTAACTTTATTTCTTTACTTTTTTGACTTATCCTTTTTTTTTTCCTTTTTTTTTTGGTCTATTTTTTTTGTTTGCTTATCTTTTTTTGCTTTTTTTTTTTTTTTAGTGTTTTTTTATTTTTTTTGGTTTTTTTCTTTTAATTTTTTTTTTTTTGGGATGGTAATTTTTAGATTTTTTTTTTTTGGACTTTTTTAATTTTTTTTTTGGGTTTGGTGGTTTATTTTTTTTGGGATTTATTTTTTTGGTTTTGGATTTTAATTTTTTTGATTGACCTATGTGTTGTTGGATCCATTTTATTTTTTTATTTTAATTTTTTTTATTTTTTTGGATCTTTTGATTATTTTTTTTTTTGACCTTTTTTTTGGGTTCGCTTTTATCTTTGACTTTGGATCTTATCCTTCTGTTTTGGTTTTTTTTTTTTTCTTTTGCTTTATTTTTTTTTTTTTGTTATATTTTTTTTTGGACTTAATTTTTTTTGACCTTCATCTTTATCTTTTGCCTTTTGGTTTTTTTTTATTTTTGGGTTTTTTTTTTGACCTCTTTTGGTTTTGGATCTTTTGACTTTTTACCTTTTGTTTTGACCTTTTTTTTTTCTGTTTGGTTTATTGGACCTTAGACCTTTTCTTTTCCTTGACCTATTTTTTTTTTATTTTTTTTGACGAGCTGGTATTTATTTTACCCTATCTCTTTTGGCCCTTTTAAGACCTCCATTTTAATCTTTTTTTTTTTGGTTTTTTGCCCGGATTTTGCCTTTTATTTTTTTGGGTCTTTGTTTCTTTCTTATTTTTTTTTTTGACCCCCTTTTTTTTTTTTAACCCTTGGGACTTTTGTCTTTTTTTTTTTATCTTTGATTTTTGTTTTGATTTTTTGGACTTTTTGATTGATTCTGGGATTTACTTTTTTGGTTTACTTTTGCTTTTTGGCTTTTGACCCTTTTTTTTTGGGGTTATTTTATTTTTTATTTTTTTTTTTTCTTTCAGACTTTTATTTAGGTCTTTTGTTTCTTTTTATTTTTTTTTTGGATTTTTTTTGATCTCCTTATTTTTTTTTTATTTTTTTTGTTTTTTTTTTTGACGTTTTCCTTATTTTTATTTCATTTTTTTTTTGGACCTCTGACGACCTTTTTTAATTTTTATTTTTTATTTTTTTTTTGACTTTTTCTTGATGACTTTGACTTTTTTTTGGGATCATTTTTTTTATTTTTTGGATCTTACTTATTTTTTTTTTGGATTTTTACTTTTTTTAGTTTTGGACTTTTTATTTTATCTTTATCTTTGGGACCTTATTTTGACCTTTTGACTTTATTACATTTTTTTTTTGATTTTTTTTATTTTTTTTTATTTAGACCTTTATTTTTGGCTTTACTTTGACTGACTTATCTTATTGACTTTACTTATTTTGACCTAATTTTTTTATCTTTGGGACTTTATCTTCATTTTTTTTATCTTTTGACCTTTATTTGTTCTGGATCTTTTATTTTTTTTTTACTTTATTTTTGATCTTTTTCCATAGTTCATCTCATTTTTTTTGAGATTTTTTTATCTTTTATTTTTGACTTTTTTGTTTTTATTTTTGACTTTTTGGGACTTTGACTCTTGATTTTTGACTTTTTGGCTTTTTTTATTTATTGGGATTCTTTTTGACTTTATTTTTTTATCTTTTGGGATCATTTTTTTATCTTTTGATTTTTTTTACTAATTTTATCTATGGACTTTTGACTTTTTATTTATTTTTTTTTTTTGATCTTTTTTATTTTTTATTTATTTTTTGGTTTTTTTTTTATTTTTGGTTTTTTTTTATTTTTTGGGTTTATTTTTACTTTTTGATCCTTGACTTTTTGGGACTTTATTTTATTTTTTTATATCTTTTATTTGCCTTATCTTTTTGGATCTTTATTTTACTTTTATCTTTTGGACTTTTTTTATTTTATTTTTTTTTTTTGGACTCACGTTTTATTTTGGGACTTTATTTTACTTTTTTACTTGGATTTTTGACGTTCTTGACTTATTTGCCCTTTTTTATTTTTTGGATTTTGGATTTATTTATTTTTTTTTTTTTTGGAGATTTTTTTATTTTTTAAAGAGATTTTTATTTTGACCTTTTTTTTGACCTTACTTTTATCTTTTTGACTTTATTTTATTTTACCTTCTAGGATTTTGACCTTTTATTTTTTTTATTTTTTCCTTGTTTTTTTGGATTTTTCTTACTTACATTCAATTGACTTATTTTACATTTATGGGATTTTTAGACTTTGACCTATTTTTTTTTTGACTTTACTTTTTATCTTTTGGGATTTTTACATTTTTTTTGACTTTACTATGTTTTAGACTTTTCTTTTTTATTTTTGGATCTTTTTATCTGGATTTTTTTTAGACTTTATCTGATTTTTTTTTTTTGACCTTTTTTTTATTTTTATCTTTTTGACTTTTTCCATGTTTTACCCACTTGAGATTTTTTATTTTTTATCTTTTTTTTGACTTATTTATTTTTTTTGACCTTGGATTTTTTGATTTTGACTTTTTTGACTTTTATTTTTTTTTTATTTACTGATCTTTTTTTTTTTTTTGACTTTACTTTTTTTTTATCTTGGGAGATCTTTTTTCATTTTATCTTTGGATCTTTTTTGACTATTTTTTTTATCATGGACTTTCTTGGATCTTTTTATCTATTTTTTTTTTTTTTGATCTTTTATTTTTTATTTATCTTTTTATTTTTTTTATCTAATTTTTTTTTGGATCTTTTTTGTTTTTATCTTTGGACTTTTTATTTTATTTTATTTTTCCAGATTTTGACTTTATTTTTTTTATTTTTCTGTTTTTTTGGATTTTTCTTATTTTTTTTATTTTCATTTTTTTTTTGGGATCTTTTTAGACTTTATTTTTGGCTTTTTTTATTTATGGATTTTGGATCGTGATTTATTTTTTTTTTGATCTTTTATTTATCTTTTAATTTTTTATATTTTTTTTTTTTTTAGATCTTTTTTTATTTTTTATATTTGGATTTTTTCTTTTATTTTTGGATTTTATTCTTGATCTTTTTGGGACTTTACTATTTTTTTTGATCTTTTGATTTTTTTTATTTTT
>JAEIFL010000068.1:0-14077 GCA_018901835.1 Scaptomyza graminum
GAAAAACGTTGCAGTCGGATGCAACCGACTGCGGCATACTCGATACCAGTACAGACGTAGCTAAAATTTTATTTTTAATTTAGAACTTCAAAATTATCTAGAATCATGTATAATTATGTATTATACATATATAAAACTAACCTAATTTCGCCGCTCGAATTTGCTCCCGATTAAAAATTTCAATCGGTATCCAGGGAACACCACGTGGAGGCCATCACGACTGTAATGGGGCTCTCATATAATTTTTAGAGCCTTCGAGTCGACTTGAAATAATTTTTCAAAAATCATTTCCATGTTCCCCACTTAAAACTACCTTAAATATTTTTTTAATTTTTAAAAAAAAATATATATACATAAATGAAATAAATAAAAATAAATAAATACGTAATACAAAACAAAATTTATAAATAAAAGTTTGTAAATAATAAGAATATATAATAAAAATAAAAAATATAAATATTTATGAATAAATAAAATACCAAACATAAATATTAACACAAACAAAAATAATTATTAATTAACAATCTGTAATTAGTATGTTATCAAGGTTTAACAAAATCCCGCTATGGTGGCTATATATTGTTTCATACGTTTGCGCGCTGACCCTCCCATTAGAAATATTTGAAAATGCCCAGTCAATATGGGTATCGGACTTGGTGGTTGGAAAATTTAAATCGAGAAGTGAACTGTAATTTATTGAGCGTAAAAAGTTATAAATCCTACTGCTACTACCAGAATGAGCTCGCAGACACAAGTTAAAGTCCCCCAAAACTAAGGTATTGCTATTTAAAAAAGTGAATTGATTAAATAAATTCTCAAATTCTGTTTCAAATTTGCGCAAAGGATAAGACGGACTTTTGTATACTACCAGAACTCCCAAGGACTTGTATTTAAACAAAGCGTACTCAAAGACATGTGACCCTGAAAAATTCTGACCTGTCGAACAAAGACTTACATGTTGGTATAATTCATTTTTAATAAAAACAATAATTCCTCTTTTTGGTCGATTTCTTGCATTAGGTGTGCAATCTAGTCGCACGACTGTTGAAAAGTCATTTAGCTCATATGTTTCGTGTGAGTATGTGGAGGCCTCAACAAAACATAGAATAGAAGATTTTAACATAAGTTGATCGGACGAAATATCACTAAAATGGCAATGCAGACTTTCCGTATTATGGAAAATTAAATTAAATTCGGAACAGTTAAGTAAAATATCGAAATGCGTCTTAAGGAGTTTTTCGGAGCGTAATGATTGAAGTTCCTGATTTACAGCCGAGCCTGCATCAGGTTTTGGTGGATAAAATTCACCGATTATGTACAAACCAGATGCATTGGTTGCTCTACTACATGCTACATATAATGCTTCTCGGCGCATTTTGCTACAAGTGTGGACAACCACTTTGTTATATGTAGCACCCTGACTCTTATAAATTGTAATTGCTTCTGCAGGTACTACAGGAAATTGTTCGCGGTCAATAGTTACTTGCTCATTGGAATGATATTGAAAACTTTTAACAGTCTTCTGAACTGGTGTCCAAAAAGATTCTTGAGGATGTGAGCATTTAGCTCGAGCATTAGCTCCTACACTTTCTTCGAAAAACTTTATCCACAAAATTGATGGTGTGGCTGATCTGAATCCTATTTCCATTAAAGTTCCTGTTGCTCCGTTAACTAATCCATCAGCAGTGTCTACGTTAGCCGTCACCATATACTTTGCTGTGGTCTTCAAAATAAGAGAATAGGGTAATCCCTGGGTTTGGGAAGTTTTAAAATCCTGAACAGACTCAAGTATTCGACTTTTGGCAGAGGCATTTAAATGTGCGGCTTTAACAAAATCTCTAGCATTGGAAATATGTTGGTCAGTTGAAATTGAGTTAAGCTTTGTTGTGTTGAACCTATTAACTTCGGCGTTGGTTTCAAAAAGATGAATGACATCATCTGGAACTTGGTCAGCTCTACAAATCCTGTTTTTAAATAATTCTACGTCCTCTGTCGACATTTGACCAGATGCCATGTTGTTAAGTGCTATTGCGAAAGGTCGATCATTTCGCTGCCGCATTATCTCTGTAAGTTCATAAAACTTAAAGCATCCCCAAAGAGAAGACCCAAATAAGGCACTATAAGGGTTATGCGACTCGGAAGTGGATTGAAAGATCCATCTATCTCCTATCGGACGTAGTTGTCGAAGATCGCCGAAAACGATCACTGAAATTCCTCCAAATGCAGATTCACGGTTGTTGAAAATTTGCTTAAGACGAGAGTCTATAAACGAAAACATCTTTGATCCTACCATTGAGATCTCATCTATGATTAAAACTTTAAGATCAATAAGAGTTGATCGACGACTGTTAAGCAAATCTGCACCCAATTCTTTAAAAGCGGACCCAGACTGGTTAATGGGAAGAGAAAACATTGTATGAAGTGTGGAACCATTGATTCCAAAAGCAGCTTTACCAGTTGGAGCACACAATATGACTTTTGCCGAAGTTGGATCACATCCAGGTTTATTATTAAAAAATGAAGTTAAGGACTGGTAAAGTGCTGATATAAGACGACTCTTCCCAACGCCAGCGCCCCCACCAACAAACTCATGGAAAATGTTCTTCATATTAACGTTATGAAGAACATGGGAAAAAAACGTCTTTTGCTTCAAATTTAATGATTTTACGAGATCTGCTAAATTTTCGGGGGAAATGAGTGGAGGAAGCTTAATAAGTCGGACGTTATCGGTTTCATCAGAGGTGTTATCATTTGCATTCAAATTTAAAACATTCAATTGAGAACTTATCTCTGGGAAAGCCAGAACTCGAAATTCTTCATCAAGAACCACTTGATTTTCTAAATTTTCTTCTATGCCTTCACCCTCTACAGCATCCCTAAGCGCGTCTTCTAGCATAGTGGGTCTTTCCCTAAATACGTCGTAGGTGTCACGTTCGTTGTTTATACGGTCCTCGTGTTCCCAGTAGTACCCCTCACAATTCCTGTCGACTAATTCGCTTTGCTCTTGCCTCCAATGTGAAAATAACATCACTAACTCCCTAAAGTGGTTTTGCCTATCCTTGTGAAGACTAAAATTTCTATATCTAATTATGCGTGACTTGGACCTTCGTTTAATAAAACCACTCCCATCTAATAGCGGAAAAACATCGGAACCCACGACCTCATTTTCTTCGTCATCGTCGCTATCAATATTATGGCGGGCCACTCTACAAATTTTGCTATAATTATAGTTTGCGGCAAAATCAGCAAGGGAAATATTTTCAAGATCATTAGGCCGCTGTACGTAATGATCTAACAGACCAACTGTAAAAATGTCTGTGGAGCTTTCAGCTAAATTTTGAAGTTGTTGCTTGGGCCGAAGCATTCTTACTCTATTTTCGGGAAGTACTGTGTTAATATAAACATCACCATTACTGGTCTCGGACATACGCAACCCCATACAACAGTACACGGCTTCCTGAGCGGAAATCTCAGTGCCAGAAATGAATTTATGCCCAATATGTTGCAACTTTTGCTTAATTGTGTAATTGTGGCGCTGTTTTATTTCATCCACGGCATCGCGCATTAATTTTGAAATCCCTCTCTGCGATTTATTTATGTAATTAATAACATAACTGCAACATGCATAAGGATCTAATATAAACTGAATGTCAATATTAGCCCTTTGCATCGCAAGAATATGTTTGTTGTAGGCGTTTACTTTTATTGCGTTAAAAGAACGCTTAAGGAATATTTGTGGTTTCTTCAAACCAGACCTAATTGCCATTATATATTCTTCGTAAGTGAGATTGATTTGATCGTGAGATAAGAAATCGTCAAAGGAATCAAAAGTCGGCAATGTTTCACGATCAAATGGAAAATTTAAAAAGTTTTGAATTGATTGAAGATTTTTGCGATGTGAAGTAGCGAGATCACTTTCGGACAGAGGAAATAAAATATCTGTTTGGGGCATTGGAGGATATGGAATACCAAAGCGGCATATGCGGGTCCCCCTTATTTCCCGCATGCATGAACGCCCATGATTATGCTTTTGGTATTCAATATACTGGCTAAGATCAACATTTGTTACATCTGTAGTGACAAATTGGTTGATAAAGTCTATTACAGGTGGAATAGACCTGTCTCTACTTTCATCGTCTTTAAAGTTAATTTTAGGGGCACCTTTAAGCCAAAACATACCGTGGATGTGAGGGGAACCTCTTTGTTGGAATTCAACCCGCCAATAATATTTAACAACTGGATGACATCCAAAAATTCCGCCGTCTATTTTCATAAGTTTCAAAATCTGTCTATAACGAAAGTCGAAATACCGAGCACATGTCACCGGATCGGCTCTAATCAGCCTTGCTTTTTCAGCAAATTGCAAAGCCGCTGCAATTTCTTCGGTTATGTGCTCCTTATCGACATTTCGCTTCAACAGAACTAGCAGTTCACCCCACCTAGTCTCAGCAGCCGACAGTGTGATAAAAAAGGTTGGCAAGTCAAATTGTCTTATCATTGCCATTACCTTTTTTTTTCTCACTTTCCCAGTGAGCTGGAGATGAGCGAATACCCTTTAAAACCCGATAGCCTTCATCATGGAGAATTAAATTATTAACTAAATCAGCATTAAGTGCATGGGCTGCAGTTGTGCAGCGAGGAGCAGTGTGTTTTCGCAGGCAAATGGAAGTATTACTTCTAATGTGGATCATTTCCAACTTTTTATAATTATAAAATATCTTATCGCTTCTACAGCCTCGTCTATCGTAATTTCTAAGCTCAGATCTAACAATAGTAGTGAAACTTTCTAAACACAATCTTTTTTTGCCAGCAAATATAGTCGGAAAAGACAATTCTTCTGCATCCTCATCGCCAATCATATCAAGGGGTCGTTGGCCTTCGCCGGGGGCCATTTGAATTCTTTGCATATTCACCTGATCTGCTTGAATTTCATCTAACAATGTTTCTTGCCCACCTGGATTTAGCTGCTCTTCTTCTATGTCTTGTTGGGCCTCCTGATTCTCAGTATTTAAAGTGATTTGATCGAACAAAACTCTGTCCTCATTAGTTGCAAAGAATGGCATATTGTTAGGGGCAGTTGAAAGTGAGGACATTATTTGTTCATTAATAGAAATATTATGCTTCTGATAAAGCTCAGTTGAAACTAAAAAGCGCATGGCATCGATAATTTTAGAAGGTCTAATTGTTTCAGCCATGAAATCATGGTTATATTCTAATCTACGTTTGAGGTGGAGCTGAACAACCTCAGCTTCATGAAAAGCTCTTGGGAGAGAGGTGACGACATTGGCGGTAGGAATGGGAACATTAACAATAGCTCCTTTAATTGCATTTTGACGCTCATGCCCTAATGACTTAATTATCATAAATGGAAGACGTGGAGAAATTAGTCTTTCTTCTAAGGGAGTCAAGTCCTTTAAACATTGGGGAAGGATTGGGAATTCTAGGCCATTGGTAATGGAATTTTTCGGCAGCCTACCTGATTTTATAGTGCGACTGCATGACTTACAAAACTTGTAAGTACTATCTTCTGAAGGAAATTGTCTAGATAAAAACAAAATCTGTGCACTATATGAATTTTTTTCTTCAATATATTGAGATCTAATCTTGTCCACTTGATGTGGAAACCAAAGCCCCTTGCAGCAAAGGCAAAGTTGGTCAGGGCCTTGTTTAACTATTTTATTAAAAGCACTTATTTTGGAATCTAATTGATAAAAGGCTGATCGGGGGTTATTCGCTTGCTCTAACCCACTAGGCTCCTGCGAGACTGCTGCCCTTACTAATCTCCTAGCATTTTGCCTATTAGCTGAATTTTTCCGCTGCTCAGCTAACCTACGCAAACGGTTGCTGCGTATCCGAGCTCTTTGAGCTCTATTTTGCTCTCGCATCAAAATACTAAGCTCAAGCTCCTGTCGGCGTAGGGATCTAGCTAGCCTTCTACGAGTCTGTTCCAAAACTCTGTTTTGTTCGTTTTGTCTACGCGTTCGCCTACGAGAACTGTCCACCACTTGCTCCCCCTGACGTATTTGTAAATTGGTCCGTCGTTGTGCTCGTTGAATTGTATTTTGTCTCTGTTCGTTTGTCCTTATATCGTCGTTTTGTCTCCTAGTTGCGCGACGCGATCTGTCCATTGCTTGTTCGGCTTGCCGAATTTGGATGCTCGTTCGTGTTCGTGCTCGTTGAGTTGTGTTGTGCGTTTGTTCGATTCTCCTTACACCACCGATTTGTCTCCTAGTTGCCCGACGCGATCTGTCCACCGCTTGTTCGGCTTGCCGAACTTGTACATTTGTGCGTGCTCGTGCTCGTTGAGTAGTGTTGTTCGATTGTTCGGTTGTCCTAATATTTTCATCTTCTCTCCTAACTGCCCGACGCGAACTGTCCACCGCTTGTTCGGCTTGCCGAACTTGTACATTTGTGCGTGCTCGTGCTCGTTGAGTAGTGTTGTTCGATTGTTCGGTTGTCCTAATATTTTCATCTTCTCTCCTAACTGCCCGACGCGAACTGTCCACCGCTTGTTCGGCTTGCCGAACTTGTACATTTGTACGTGTACGTGCTCTTTGAATAGTGTTGTGCGATTGTTCGGTTCTCCTAATACTTTCATCTTCTCTCCTAACTGCCCGACGCGAACTGTCCACCGCTTGTTCGGCTTGCCGAACTTGTACATTTGTGCGTGCTCGTGCTCGTTGAGTAGTGTTGTTCGATTGTTCGGTTGTCCTAATATTTTCATCTTCTCTCCTAACTGCCCGACGCGAACTGTCCACCGCTTGTTCGGCTTGCCGAACTTGTACATTTGTGCGTGCTCGTGCTCGTTGAGTAGTGTTGTTCGATTGTTCGGTTGTCCTAATATTTTCATCTTCTCTCCTAACTGCCCGACGCGAACTGTCCACCGCTTGTTCGGCTTGCCGAACTTGTACATTTGTACGTGTACGTGCTCTTTGAATAGTGTTGTGCGATTGTTCGGTTCTCCTAATACTTTCATCTTCTCTCCTAACTGCCCGACGCGAACTGTCCACAGCTTGTTCGGCTTGCCGAACTTGTAAATTTGAACGTGTTCGTGCGCGATTTATCGTACCCTGTCGCTGTTCGTTTCTTCTTGTTTCTGTATCGCGCCTGCGAGCTGCTCTTCGAAGATTGTCACTAGATTGTTCAGCAATTCTATAGTCTGGGTTATTTCGACGAATCCTCTGGGATTCTGAATTTAAACTTAACTCTCTTTCTACGTACTCAATACTTTCGCGGCGAATTCTATTGCGCATTGCCTGCGCACGCAATCTTTGCGATGCAGTAACCCTAGTCAAACGCGGCATTTTAAATTTATCAACTTGGCAATTAAACTTTCTGTTACTATAAAATATCTGCTTATTAAAACCGTGTTATATTTAATTTTTGGTATTTTATATAAAATTATATATCGAAAATACCGATATTTGTATGTGTCAAATTAAATTTAATAATTTAAATAAACTTGAAAATAAAATTGTTCTTAATATAAAGGCACTTATTATATAATTATATAAAAATATATGTATATCAAATTATTTTGCTTAAAAATACCGATATATATATGTGCTTTAAATGCAACACAAGACTGCGACACTAGCTTGGCACGTTTGCCAATTGATTGCAAAATAATTTAATATATATATATATAATATACAATGTATAATTGTAATAAAATAATAAAAAATGAAATGCGAATAAAGAAACAATTAAATTAAACAGTCTTAAAAAAGACTTCTTGAGAATACCGTGTACAGCAGCCCGCTGAGTTTAATATGCATACACGTTAAGACGCTACGCACATGTAAACAAACATTTGTATGGCAACACACACAATAGCACTGTTCACTGTATTCACTCGCGTTTATTTAATTTAAAGTTTCTCTTTATTATAATTAAATTAAAGAAATGTTTTTTTAAATAGATAGCAAATGTAGATGTAAATATTAAAAATAAGCGAAATTTGATGCGTCCGATTAAAGCGTTCGTATCAAATTGAGAAAAAAGAGCGCAAAGAGAAATAGGCGCCACAAGTAACGGCACTAACGCACTTAGAGTATAGCATTTGCGTTGCATTTCTATGTATTGGTGTGCAAAGCAGCCAAACAAATCAAATTCTATTTTACTGGCAACTCTGGCCCTCAACAACTAGTAAACACAGAATACATATGATTAAAGTTCCACTTAGTGGCAACGCTAAGCCTTCGATTTTAACGTTCCCTTTAAATTGAGCAAGATCAGAAAAAAAGAAAGAAAAAGAAAAATTCGCGCAAAATGTATAGGCACTTACGCATTTTGAGCATTGCATATGCATTGCATTTCCATGCGTAGGTGTAGCTTGTCTGGCAACGCTTAAAAAAATGGCAATACAAGTGCACTTATATAAATATGCAATCAAACGTGAATACACAAATCACATGTTCACAAAAACGATAATGATCAGAAGAGTGTACTGCCCAAGCACATATTCTATAAAATGTGTGAGCTGCGAACATTTTTGAAATCCTTACGCAATCACGATATTTGCGTATATATGTACATAGTGTACGAAACCTTGCAGCGCCATCTAGGTGATAAACGGACACAAGTGTTCACATATCGATTTATCGATTGATAGGCTGCAAATGATCATACTAGATGGCGCTAGTAAATCCATTGCTAGAAAAACCTACATCACAACAATTTAAATGAATATTTATATTCAGTTATTTCCAATTTAAAAGAGCTTGGGGCTAGGGTCAAATAGGGTTTGCGTGACCTGTGATTTTTGACGCATATCTTGGGGAAAATCATTGTCTATTTTTGCAGCTATTTTTTGCTAGGGCAGTATGGGTGGGCGTGGCTTCCAAAGTTTTAATTAAAATTTTTGGAGGTCGTTATCACTTATCTTGGCACAAAATTTGGTTACTCTAGCTCATAAACTGAGTTAGATATAAGCATTTCTGATTTCCAAATGCAGGGAGGCTGGGGGCGGAATGGGTGAGCGTGGCTCCAAAACTTTGATGCAGATCTTTGGGGATCGTTACCAGCTATCTTCGCACCAAATTTAGCGACTCTAGCTCAAACACCACGAAAGATACACGCATTCCCGTTTTTAACGAAAAGTTGGGGCGGCTGGGGTTGGCAAGGGCGGTATGGCTGGGTGCGGCATCCAAAGTTTTGATGCAGTTTTTTGGGGATCGTCATCACCTATCTTGGCGTAAAATTTGGTGGCTGTAGCTCAAAAACTGAGGTAGATATAGGCGTTTCTGATTTCAAACTGTGGGGGGCTGGGGGCGGAATGGGTGGGCGTGGCCACAAAATTTTTGATGCAATTTTTTCGGGGATGCCAGTAGCTATCTTCCTACCAAATTTGGTAGCTCTAGCTCAAAGTTTTTAAAAGTTGGGGAAGGGGGGCTTGGGGTAGGCGTGGCGCCAAGATATCTTTGGGGGTCACTACCAGTTATCTTCCTACCATGTTTGGAGACTCTAGCTCAAACACTATGAAAGATACACGCATTCCCGCTTTTAACGAAAAGTTGGGGCGGCTGAGGTGGGCAAGGGCGGTATGGGTGGGTGCGGCATCCAAAATTTGTATGCAGTTTTTTGAGAATCGTCATCACCTATCTTGGCGTAAAATTTGGTGGCTGTAGTTCAAAAACTGAGGTTGATATAGGCGTTTCTGATTTCAAACTGCGGGGGGCTGGGGGCGGAATGGGTGGGCGTGGCCCCAAAATTTTTAATGCAGATCTTTGGAGATCGTGACCAGTTATCTTCCTACCGATTTTGGAGACTGTAGCTCAAACACCATGAAAGATACACGCATTCCCGTTTTTAACGAAAAGTTGGGGCGGCTGGGGTGGGCAAGGGCGGTATGGCTGGGCGTGGCATCCAAAGTTTTGATGCAGTTTTTTGGGGATCGTCATCACCTATCTTGGCGTAAAATTTGGTGGCTGTAGCTCAAAAACTGAGGTAGATATAGGCGTTTTTGATTTCAAACTGCGGGGGGCTGGGGCGGAAATGGGTGGGCGTGGCCCCAAAATTTTTGATGCAATTTTTTTCGGGGATGCCAGTAGCTATCTTCCTACCAAATTTGGTAGCTCTAACTGTAAGGGTGTGCGGAAACGGTGGATTTATCGATTTTGAGTTATCGAATTTATCGATTTGCCAGCCTCCCAGTTATCGTATAACCCCAATCTTGACACTTTATCTGTCCCGGCCGATAAAGAATTGCAAGTTTTCAGTCTAACAGACATTTGCAAAGTTTCAAGTCTCTAGCTTGAAGGGGGAAAAAGTTTTCAAGTGCGTTCATGACAGACACAACTGACGGACAGACGGACAGACGGACACGGACACCATGACGGACATTGCACAAACCCAATATACTCTTTACCTTCGGTATCGAGTAAAAACAATGTGCACTGTGCGAAAGATTCATTTACAAATTGTTATTATTGAATATTAGAAAATTATTTTTTTAGGCAGCATTGTTCACCTACATGTGAATGCACTTATTCATTAAGCAGCGGAAATCCGTTTCCTTTTTGCAAGTGCACTAAACTAATTTAACTCTTGTTTGAAATTGACTTTATTTGAATTGTATGTGTGTAAGTGTGTACGTGTGTTGCGTTTCGTCTAAAGTTATATTAGCAGCAAGTATGCAAATCCACCCCACATTATTTTCTGGTGTGCCAAATTTTCTGGACGCACCAAGTTTTGCTTAGTTGTTGTTTTTTTAATTCAATGACACAAACAACAGTGATGCCGATTTGGCCTTTTTCCGGACAGATCTGACATGTTTTTTAAGTCCCTTGTCCGGAAAAATATCAAACATCCCCTATCCGGAAATCTGGCCTTTTTCAGATTTTATTTGATTCATTTATTTCAATTTTTTTCAAAGTTTTCTTTAAAAACATTGTGGCATCAATCTATTAAAAATAGCGATCTTTTTACATACTTTGTATGTATTTTCGATATCATTTGTAATCTAATGTACAACAAAAGTGAAAAATAAACTTAAATAATGCCGAAAGATTCGTACAAACAAAAATTTCGTGATTGCTGGCTACAGCAGCCAGATTTTAAAGTTTGGATAAGCCGCGATGAAGCGGACACCAATAAGGAATACTGCAGATACTGCATATGCTTCTTTTTTATTTTCTGGGATTTTTTTGGTTTTTTTTTTTTTTTTTTTGGGATTTTTTGGCTTTTTTTTTTATTTTTGGCTTTTTTTTTTTATTTATTGGCTTTTTTTTTTTTTTTTTTTATTTTTATTTTGTGGCTTTTTTATTTTTTGGTTTTTCTTTATTTTTGGCTTTTTCTGGCTTTTTTTTTTTTTTTTTTGTTTTTTTTTATTTTCTGGGATTTTTTGGCTTACTGAACAATTTGCACGATGTTTTTATCGAGTTTGCAAATTTCTTATTCACACACATGCTGGACGCTGGGACTGTTCCAATTGCCGCCGCATCTTCCGGGTGGACGACGCTAATAGCTACTCGCGTCGTAAATCAATTGTCAAAGGCACACAAATTTGAAAAAAAAAAACAATGTGCACTGTGCGAAAAGATTCATGTACATAAAATATTGAAAATTATTTTCAAGCGCATTGTTCACTTATATGTGAATGCACTTATTCATTAAGAAGCGGAAATCCGTTTCCTTTTTGCAAGTGTACGAACCTATTTTACTTGTTCGAAATTGTATATTATTAATTAAGTGTGTTACGTTTAGTCTAAGTTATATTAGCAGCAAGTAGGCAAATCCACCCCCACAACATACATATGTATTTTGGTGTGCAAAATTTTTCTACACGGACCAAGTTATGTTTTGTTGTTGTTGTTGTTTTTTAAATCAATGACACCAACAAAAGTAGCAGTGCGGGCCCAACAACAACACTTACAACAACAACAAACGCTACTTGGGTCGTAAATCAATTGTCAAAGGCACACAAATTTGAAAAAAAAAAACAATGTGCACTGTGCGAAAAGATTCATGTACATAAAATATTGAAAATTATTTTCAAGCGCATTGTTCACTTATATGTGAATGCACTTATTCATTAAGAAGCGGAAATCCGTTTCTTTTTTGCGAGTGTATGAACCTTTTTTTATGACTTTGCTTGTGCGACGCGAAGGCGTCACTGCGCATTTGTTTTGTTTTTGTATTCTCGCTCGCGATCAAACTCTCAGCTTGTGCGACAAACAGGCGGCAGTAGTGGAATGGGTAATTTGTTTTGTTTTGGAGTGGGTAAAAGTGCTCCAAAATGTATGGGAGGTACTCGAAGGAGTTGTCCAAAATAAAATTCCTTTCTTAGGTCAAACACATCACCTGCATAAAACATTGTGTGAAAATTTCAGCCTTCTAGCTCTTTTCGTTAAGGCCGATATGCTATCCATTTAACACATGGACAGAACTCTTTTTATGTATATGAATGTAACAGTTCAGTTAACTCACTACAGATGTATTTTAACACCAGAATGTAAATAATGGAAAAAAGATCGTTATTCCAAGAATATTTGTACATACAAAGTTGCCACATTGCCTGGCGTGTCCTTGGCAAATATGGATGTGTTATATTTAGAAATATAAAAAGACATATTTTTATCGGTCTGAGAAGCCCCTTTTTTTGACAAATACATATCTATAAGGTTATATACATATACACCAAAACGGGATTCTGCCACGCCCGTATGATCAGAGCAGGCAACAACCCAGAGAATATGCAAACGAAAATAAATGAAGAGACACAAATAATATCAATTTTCAAATTTTTTTATTTTCTAATTTTAAATTTCTAACTCCATTGGCCTCAGCCGCAACCGGTGCCACCCACTGCTTCTCCGAAGCTCAATCATTTTTTTTTTCCATGTTTTTCTACACCATGTTTAATTGCGTTTGGGACATTTTGGGCGAGGCTTCTTACCCCTTTAAATAGCTAAGTCTTAGATTGCTTGTTTTTTAAGCTTTCCATTTTTTGTTTCATTTCGTTAATTTCTGGTCCTTTCGCGTCGCTCTTTAGCGCCGTCTTCAACGCGCCCTCTCCGACGCTCGATCGCCTTTGCGCTTGCAGCCTTCAGGGCAGCCAACTCATTAGCGCGGAAGCTACTGAAATAGACAAAAATTCCTTATTATATATAATATATAAATTTTTAATATATATATATAAAATCTATATACAATATAAATGAGGAAGTAACCTGTGACATACCTTTTTGCTGGTGCGGGAGCCATTTTAATAAAAAACAATTTTAGGGACGTTGCTGACGGTGCTGCAGAAAAGAAAAATTAGTATGGTAAAAACGTATTTTCCAAGAATATTTAAACATACAAGGATTGACACAGTTGCATATCACAGCGCATTTGTGTCTTTGGCATTTATACATTCATTCACACCCTTACAGTTCTGAGTTACCAAATTTGGTGGGAAATTTTGGCATCTCCGAAGAATTGTGGTGGCCACGCCCCACCCATTCCGCCCCCAGTCCCCCGCAGTTTGGAATCAGAAACGCCTATATCTACCTCAGTTTTTTGAGCTACAGCTTTCCAAATTTTACGCCAAGATAGGTGATGACGATCCTCAAAAACGGATGCCGCACCCACCCATACCGCCCTTGCCCACCTCAGCCCCAATCTTTTTCGTTAAAAGCGGGAATGCGTGTATCTTTCATAGTGTTTGAGTAGAGTCTCCAAACTTGGTAGGAAGATAACTGGTAGTGACCCCCAAAGATATCTTGGCGCCACGCACCCTACCCCAAACCCCCTTCCCCAACTTTTTAAAAACTTTGAGGAGTAGAGCTACCAAATTTGTAGGAAGATATACTGGCATCCCCGAAGAAAAAATTGCAATCAAAAATTTTGGGGCCACGCCCACATTCCGCCCCAGCCCCACGGTTTGATATCAAGAAACGCCTATATCTACCTCAGTTTTTGAGCTACGGCTTCGATTTAACGCCAATGGGTGACGATCCTCAAAAAACTGGATGCCGCACCCACCCATACCGCCCTTGCCACCTCAGCCGCCCCAACTTTTCGTTAAAAGCGGGAATGCATGTATCTTTCATAGTGTTTGAGCTAGAGTCTCCAAACTTGGTGGGAAGATAAC
>JAEIFL010000006.1:0-59606 GCA_018901835.1 Scaptomyza graminum
CACAACTGATCAGCATCGGAAACTGTTTTTAAAAATTTGTGTTCTGTTTTTATTTTTTTAAAAGGATTTTGGCAAAAATCAACATATTTTCTTAAGTTTTTGTTATTGTTGTCTTGCAATTCTATTTTAATCGGCTCAACAATATTTTTTAATAATGATGACACGCTCTGCTGTATTTCATGTACATCTTTTCTTGTTAAATTGTTTTTGCTGTGTAAATTTACGAGAAAATCTTCACATTGAGAACTTATATTATCTTGAATATTTGAAAAACTTGTCTCTTCAAATGAGGCATTGTTTTCTTGAATATTTGAGTCAATTTTACTAGGAGTAACACAAATGCTATCGGAATCTATTTCTAAAACTGCTTCATAACAACTAGGTACAATAGCTTGCTGAATTGCAAAATGGTTTATCAAATGCTTTTTAAAATTATATGCTCTAGTAAATAGTTGTAAACAATTATTATATGTACACTGATATTTGCTATACGTTTTCAGGTCGTGAAATTTTTTAAAGTGCTCAAACAACTTTGTCACTTCTGTAAAAGAATTTTGGCAGATAAAACAATTCATTCTGCTCTTATATTTGCTATGAATTCTGAGACTAATGGATTTTTAAAATCAAATTCTGTATTAATCTATATATATAAAAGAGTTCGTCCGCGTTAAAATGGATAGCATATCGGCCTTAACGAAAAGAGCTAGAAGGCTGAAATTTTCACACCATTTTTTATGCAGGTGATGTGTTTGACCTAAGAAAGGAATTTTATTTTGGACAACTCCTTCGAGTACCTCCCATACATTTTGGAGCACTTTTACCCACTCCAAAAACAAAACAAATTACCCATTCCACTACTGCCGCCTGTTTGTCGCACAAGCTGAGAGTTTGATCGCGAGCGAGAATACAAAAACAAAACAAATGCGCAGTGACGCCTTCGCGTCGCACAAGCAAAGTCATAAAAAAAAGGTTCATACACTCGCAAAAAAGAAACGGATTTCCGCTTCTTAATGAATAAGTGCATTCACATATAAGTGAACAATGCGCTTGAAAATAATTTTCAATATTTTATGTACATGAATCTTTTCGCACAGTGCACATTGTTTTTTTTTTTTTCAAATTTGTGTGCCTTTGACAATTGATTTACGACCCAAGTAGCGTTTGTTGTTGTTGTAAGTGTTGTTGTTGGGCCCGCACTGCTACTTTTGTTGGTGTCATTGATTTAAAAAAACAACAACAACAACAAAACATAACTTGGTCCGTGTAGAAAGATTTTGCACATTAAAATACATATGTTGTGGGGGTGGATTTGCCTACTTGCTGCTAATATAACTTAGACAAAACGTATAACTTACATTAATAATATACAATTTCGAACAAGCAAAGGCCGTTCACATTAGTTTTTACACAAATCTATGTACGTTGTTCGTCCCAAACTCAAAGAGCCGCTTAAAATTTAACAGAGTGCGCGCGTTGCTCTTATGATAATTAGATAATTTCAAATCTCGCTCCGATCATGCTCCTCTGTTGTTGCTCATTTACGTTCACTCTATATTTTATGTGCGCGCTTTGCATGTCAATCATAAAGTTCAATAACCCTACTTCCTCCGCACACACTAAGTCAAAGCTAAAGGCTAAAGTACGAGTGAGTTTAGGCTATGCAATTCACTTAACTGCAGCCTCTTAGATATGTTTTGCTTTGATTCAGTGCGTGCGAAGAAGGCAGCGATACTTCGCTCTTTTTTTGACTTGCAGAGCGCGCGTATACATAAGAGAGTGATCCGAAACCATGATACAAAATACCGATAACGCATTGCGCATAAATAGCTGTTTTGCGTGACGTCACATGTGACAGGTTGGGTATGATTTTCATATTGCATATGGCTGTTGATGCTGATCAAGAATATATCTACCTTTTATGGGGTCGGAGATGCTTCTTTTTGCCTGTTACATACTTATGCACAAAACAATTATACTCTTTTTTACCCATTTCAGGGTATAAATATAACTGTGAATGCAAAAGATTTGTTGTTGCTGTTTTTGTCGATCGCTTCAGGCTTATTATAAGCCGTTGTATGCACACACGAATTTGAAACAACAAAGGAGGACTAAGAGGAATGCGATTGGCTTAAGAGCATGAAAATGTGATATTGTTCTGTAGATGAGATCAATTCACATAAATAACAGTAACTCTTTCACTCTAAGGGAATTTTACAATTTTTACTTTAGTGTGCCATTTGCGCATTGCTTCATTTTATTTCTAAAAGTGATACAAGAATGAACATACAAAATTATTGGGGTGCTTTCCCTGCCACAGTTTTATATGCAGCCGCTGCAGCCACAGCAGCAACAGTTTCAGCTATCTTCCTTCCAAATTTGGTGACACTAGCTCAAAGTTTAGGTGGGGGAAGGGGGGCTGGGCGAGTTATGGGTGGGTATGGCATCCAAATTATTCCTGCAGATCTTCTTGGATGTCAATTGCTATCTTCCTACCAAATTTGGTGACTCTAGCTCAAAAATTGTAAAAGGTTGGGGAAGGGTGCTGTGGGCGTTATGGGTGGGCCTGGCTACAAAATATCTTTGGCTGTCGCTACCAGTTATGGACGCGGCATCTAAAGTTTTGATACAGGGGATCGTCATCACCTATGTTGGCGCAAAATTTTGTGGCTGTAGCTCAAAAACTGAGGAAGATAAAGTCATTTCTGATTTGAAACTGCGGTAGGGCTGGGGGCGGAAAGGGTGGGCGTGACTCCAAAACTTTAATGCAGATCATTGGGGTTCATTACTAGCTATCTTTCTACCAAATTCAGAGACTCTAGCTCAACAACTCTGAAAGATACACGCATTCCCGTTTTTAACGAAAAGTTGGGGCGGCTGGGGTTAGCTTGGGCGGTATGGGTAGGCGTGGCATCGAAAGTTTTGATGCAGTTTTTTGGGGATCGTCATCACTTATCTTGGCGCAAAATCGATCGAGCTTAAAAACTGAGGAAGTTATAGGCGTTTTTGATTTAAAACCGCGGGGGGCTGGGAGCGGAATGGGTGGGCGTGGCTCCACAATTTTTCGGGGATGCCAGTAGCTATCTTCCTACCAAATTTGGTAGCTCTAACTGTAAGGGTGTGCCGAATAGGTGGATTTTGAGTTATCTAATTTATCAATTTGCCAGCCCCCCAGTTTTTGTAAAGCCCCAATCTTGACACTTTAATTTACTATGCCATAGATAAAGAGAATTGAAGAGTTTCAAGCCTTTAGCTTGAATTAAGTGGAAAAACGTTGCGTTCATACAGACAGACGGACAGACAACATGACGGACATACTCCCAATATACTCTATACCTTCGATATCGAGTATAATGACGCGCCTGATTCTCTACCTCAATGGTGGCGTGGAAAAGAGAATGTTATATACTTTGCTTTAATATTTTGTGAAATATTTTCTGATTTATTTATTTTATATCTTCTGTTGCTAAAATTTATATAAACTATCCGCGCAGCGAAGTAAGCGGGCCACTTACTAGTTTTATATATTTCCTTTTGTAAGAACTGCCACATTAAAAGTGATTCTTTTGGATATTTCAAGTGAAAGACCTGGAATAATTTAAAACAAATATCTAGTGTGGATATAAAATTTGAAAATTTTAACAATGAGCTATTAAATGAAATGTAGAATTCTGAAATATTTGTTATTTCCGGACCAACTAAAATGATATATGGCTGAATATTATCCTTATTTAATTCAGCTTTCTTCAGCTTTTCCTGCCGTTTGCGTTCTAAATCGTTTATGGTAGTTATATGAACAAAACTGCTTTCAATTGCATCTGCTATTGTTACCTTTTTTATTTTTATTTTGCCGTTTGCTTCTTTTGTAGAAAATCTTCCGGTTGGTTTAAGGACGGCATTAATCAGCATTATTGTAATACATTCTTTGGAGTCTGGAAAATTTTTCAATATTTTACTTTTAATAATACATTATTAAAATTTCATATTTACTTTTATTAATAGATGATTTTTGTGTTTTTGTCAGTAGTTCGTTATAACATTTGTCCTTCAAATGTTTTGAATAAAATGACAAAAGTTTGGCTTCTAGTTCCACAAAATTGTTAAAAAGCTCAAATTTTTTATCAGGAAAATTTCTATCAAAGTCATAATCAATCTGGTAAAAATAAAAGTAAAAATATATTTATAATAAATAGTTGCTTGATAAAATTAGAGGTTACTTACGAATTTATCTCCACCTGCTTGCTTAAAAAATATCCACTCATTCAAAATTGTATTTAGGTCAGCTGTTTTTAATTCCTCATTACGCATTTCAAAAGTATCGCGCCATAATGCTATAGATTCTTCATCAGACGACATCATATGCATAATTTTCTTTTTAATGTTGATTATATCCAATGATGGAGGCACCTTTTCTTCTAATATCTTCTCCACTTTTTCTTCCAAACAGCGTTTTCTGCTTCTATTTAAATTATTAAATTTGTTATACAGCAAGCCAGAAGGATTGTGAGTATTTCTGGCCTTGCGCGAAACATAATAAATTTCTACCGATTCTGTTGGAAAAATGTTGCGTATTTGTTCAGCAATCTCTTCTATTTGGCGTGGATGCGGAATAGTGTATTTGTTATCTTCACTATTAAAAAAAAAATCGGCAATTAAACCAACAAGTTTTTTGCGTTGGTCGACATCTATTTTATTTGTTTTTGCATAAGATGCCAAAATTCTTCTTCCAGCTGGAGAATTTTCTAATAAATCATTTACTTTCTGCAACATAAGAAATATATTATAATATGTACATACATACATATATTGAATCATCCATCCAGCTCGCAAAAAAATGTCAACACTTTTAGGCCGTCTGAAAAAAAACTGTTCCATTGGAACAAAATGTAGAGGGGGAGCTAGAAAAAACACTCAATTCGTTTCTCGATCAATTAGTGGAATGCAAAAGTTGTTGCAAGGCTAATTCGTGTGTTTGCTCAATGGAAAACACGAAACAGAGAACCAAGAGAATCGAAAAAAAAATTTTTTCTGAGAGAGGGCGTTTAATTTTGTTCTCTCTTTTAGGCAAGAAGACGGCAATGAAAATAAGTGTTGAGATTTATTTGCGAGCTCTGTAAATACAACAAATACTTACACAAGCTGAAATGACAACTGGGCTTGACGTTGCCGGTGGTGAGCTATTAACACACTGCAATACACGGTTGTTCAAAGAGCAATATTGTTCTGGAAACTAAAGTTTAAATTACAAACTAATTCTCTTTCGCTTTTTTAAGTTTTTTACCTTTTCCACTTTCCAAGCTAAAACTTTTTCCCTTATCTCAGCTCTCAAAGCAATTTGGGAACTATTTGGAAAGATTCTTTCCAAATCAAAATCGTTTATGTACTGAATGTTTTTAATGTTAAATCCACAAGCTTAATAAAAGTTAAATTAGAAACAACACAATAGAAAAACTAAAAATTCTTACTATTTAACTCAAAAAATGCATTTTGAATATTTAATTCACTGAGTAATAAATATAACTCGTCAAATTCATTTAATACATGGACACTTTCCACATTATTTAACGAGTTTTCAACCAAAAATAAATTTTCTAGCCCGGCCATTTGAAAGTTCAACCGCACTTTAATACAATTAACACGACAATGACTGTACCAAGCACATTACATATGTAATTTGCACAGATTCCCAAAAAAATGAGAACATACATAACTGTAAATATCGACTGGAACACGTGAATTCCTATCTAGATTACAGTAGTTCATATCAATTAAACAGTAGAACACATCAACTCTGTAAATAGTTACAGGATTTAATATCAATTAAACAGTAGATCAGATTAACTATGTAAATTGTTACAGTAGCTCATATCAATATAACAGTAGATCAGATTAACTATGTAAATAGTTACAGTAGTTCATATCAATTTAACAGTAGAACAGACTAACTATGTACATTGTTACAGGATTCAATATCAATTTAACAGTAAAACAGATCTACTATGTTAATTGTAGCAGACAAATTGCAAAAAGATATGAAATCACGTCAAATTAACAGAATTTAACGCAAAAAATAATGGATATTAAAAATTGAAAGTACGAAATTCAATAATAACGTCGATTGTTCAGTAAATCTGATCAAACAAACGTTTTTCCTATCAATTTTCACAAAATTGCAATTGATAGGTTCTTATCAACTTGTACTTTAAAATTTTTTGGTTCAGTGTAGGTTGGCGCTTAGCAAACAATTGAGAAATTACTAAAAATAGTTTAATAATATTAATTAATTAATCAATTAATATAGCAAATAAACTAGGTAGGGTATCACACACTCATCATTCACTTATTAAAGAAGTTCGTTATGTTTGTCTGTAAGTGTTTGTGTGTGTCTGAGCGTATTTATGTGTATTCATGTGCGCGCTTTGTTGTTCTGCTGGTCAAAAGCAAAACAAAAATTAAATTTGAATGGTTTTGCAAATAATAATATTTGCAAAAAATAAATAATGTATTCACAAAAGTATGAAATCATTTTATCAGTGTTCTCTTATGACGTTATCACGTGAGACTATCGTCCGTAAACAAACTTTATAGACACCAATTTTTTTTTTATAACAAAGTGTGACTGACCGTATGTTCTTGCAAAAATGCAAGAATAGCCAAAATAAGTAGCAACAAGATACAGTTAGAATTTTGTGAATGGAAAAGTACTGGCTGTAAGAGTGCGTTTAAGCACAGCTTTTACTTATACAAATAAGGTCAAGCTGCGCTTTGCCTGCGCTTAGGCAAAGCTCTCACGCATACACTCTAAGTCAAGCTGCCCTTTGATCTATGATGAAGATAATGATTTTTTCTTCACAAATTTTATCGCAAACTTACAGTAAATGAGTTCAAATATTTTTTTCTTAGAAAATAAAATAAATATGCGCATATCGTCTTTTACAAAAGATAAATAATGGAAAATTATAGAATAAAATGCAAAAGACTCTTCTTGTCAAAAGTAGTTTACTAAGTGTAGTCACTAAGTGTAGTGACTTTTTGTTCTACATAGACGATATATCGGTATGTTTATTCGATATATATCAGTAATTTTATTCAATATATATCGGTATTTTTATGCGATATATATCGGTGTTTTTATGCGATATATATCGGTATGTTTATTCGTTATATATCGGCATTTTATTCGATATATATAGGTATGTTTATTCCATATTTATCATTAGTTTTATTCGATATTTATTTTCATATTTATTCGATACATATCGGAATTTTTATTCGCTACATATCGGCATTTTATTCAATATATATAGGTATGTTGATTCGATATTTATCATAAGTTATATACGATATATATTTTCTTGTTTATTCGATATATATCGGCATTATATTCGATATATATCGCTATTTTTATTCGATATATATCGCTTTGTTTATTCGATACATTTCGGTATGTTTATTCGATATATATCGGTATTTTTATGCGATATATGTCGGTATGTTTATGTATCGCTATGTATCGGTTTGCTTATTCGATATGTATCGGTGTTTTTATTGGATATACAGTCGTGTCTGGATATAGTGAACTAATTTTTGCAAGGCCTGTTCACTATTACGAGGTTGTTCACTATACACATTTGTGTATGGAAATGCTAGATTTAAAATCAATTAAATAAATTTGTAAACAAATTAAAGTAAATATGTATATTTATTTAAAAAATCGTGAATTAATGTTTGCGTTTTGCGTACAGAAATTAATTTTTGGACAGCTTTTTCACGCATACTGCGCATTTTTAGAATCGCAGAAAAGTCAGTAATATTGGCCTCCGCCCATGCGATAGCCTTGTCAAAACTGTCTATACTTTCGGAAGCTTTAATAGTATTTACGATCTGCAATTCCCCTTGGTCTATTGGTTTATTAAAAAAAATTTGGTCACTATTTCGAGTTTTTCGTTTGTTCACTGTTCACTATTTAGAGTACTCCATGTACATTTTTGGGGTGTTCACTACTTCGAGGTCTTCACTATTTCGGGTGTTAACTATATCCAGACACGACTGTATATCGGTATTTTAATGCGATGTATATCGGTATGTTTATTCGTTATATATCGGCATTATATTCGATATATATAGGTATTTTTATTCGATATATATCAGTATTTTTATGCGATAAATTTATATATTTTCATGTTTATTCGATATACATCGGTATGTTTATTCGATATATATCTGTATTTTTATTCGATATTTATTGGCATGTTTATTCGATATATATCGGTACTCTAGCTCAAAATTAATAAAATCTGGGTACCAGCCCTCCTGGGTGTAATGGTGGCCATGGTGTCCAAATTTTTAATTCAGACCTTTGTGGTATGTCCATTGCTGTTTTCATACCAACTTTGATGACTCTAGCTAAAAGTTTGTAAAAGTTTAGGCAAGGGGTGCTTGGGGCGTTATGGGTGGTTGTCAACATCAACATCTTCCTAATAAATTTTATGACTAGCTCAATATTTATAAAATGTGGGTACCAGCCCTCTTGGTGGCGTTATCGGGGGCGCGGTACCCAAATTTTTAATTCAGACCTTTGCAGAATGTCAATTGCTATATTCATACCAAATTTGATGACTCTAGCGCAAAGTTTGTAAAAGGTTGGGGAAGGGGGCTTGGGGCGTTATGGGTGGGCGTGGCATAAAAGTTTTTGATGCAGATCTTTGTGGGATGTCAATTGTTTTCCACCAAATTTGATGACGCTAGCTCGAAGTTTAAGAAAAGCAGGTACCAACCCCCATGGGGTCGGTATGGGCGGCGTGGCATCACAATTTTTGATGCGGATCTTTGTGGAATGTCAATTGCTATTTTCATACCAAATTTGGTGACTCTAGTAGCTAAAACACTATTTGATTGATTTATCGAATTTATCGATTTTTCAGCTCCCCAGTTATCGTAGAGCCCCAATCTTGACACATTATCTGTCGCGGCCAAAGATAAAGCATTTCCAAAGTTTCAAGTCTTTAGCTTGAAGGGCGTGGAATAAAGTTTCGAACATAAAGACGGTCGGACGGGCAGACTGACGGACGGACGGACAGACGGACAGACACCATGACGGACATTGCTCAAACCCAATATACTCTTTACCTTCAGTAACGAGTTTAAAAAATTCTTTAAATAGAACAATGAAACCTTATTGGCTTTGCGATTGCACTTAATTGGCAACATCATCATCAGTGAACATCAAGTTAAAAATATAAATTTTGCTGTTTGCGCATAAGTTATCTAAGAAAATGTTTCGAAAGAATTGAATCAGCATAAGGATGATAGACAGTCAAATAAGTAACCAAAAAATGTTCATTAGGTTCGAAAAAGTTTAAAAATTTAAGCTGAGTATTAAATACGTATTTAGTAAGCAAAATGTTAAGTTATTTTGATGCAGATAATTTAATAAGTGAATATATTTTTACTGTCTAAATTCATTTAAAGTGTTTTTTCAATTATTCTCCCTAGAGATCTGTTGGGAAACACCGGAGATTTTGAAGATTTAGGTTAAGTCAAGTGAAGTAGTAAGAGAGTATCTCCTAATCAGGATATCTTAACTTCAGTTATCTTGCGTTATTTATTTGCAATTATTGATGTAATCGATTTCTCAGCCCTTTTGACGAAGCACCACATTTATTGTACTATGTTTAAAAACAACTCTTTGTTCCAAGGTGGATTGGTCAAGCTTTACGAGTTTTGGAAAATAATAATGAGTTCACACAGACGGAAAGAATGCAGATGGGAGAAAATTGTACATTCTTCTACTATCGGCACCAGAATAAATTTTAGCTATACATTATTATTCTTGATATACTACCTTACTAACGCATGCGCAAAGAAAAGTGTCACAGGTTGATTCAAACGCCAAATCTTACATACTGTTTCACCCTGTAAACTACCCCCGAAATGACAAAGACGAACCCTATGTTTCAACCAGCCACTTTGTTGCTACTACAACGACAACCACTGCCACAAGCTACAGCACAAAGAAAAACATGTAATGTCAATGCGAAGAGCAAGAGCTTCAACACACCCTCTTTGGTCTGCCTCTCTGACTCTCTCATGCATATAGCTTCAAGCCTCTGCAGTTACGATAACTTTTGAGCCTTTTTGCACAATGAACTTTACGCGCTACCAAGTTAGTCAACGACGTACGGCTTTTGTGTGCGTTTTACTTGACGAACGGACGATTCGCAGAATCAAGATTTGCGTAAATTTGCGTTGCCAAATAAAATATAGTAATCGTAAAATAACAAAAGCTATTTTTTCCGCTTGCGCCAATGTCATTATTGATTTTGAAAATTTAAGTACACAATTATTAATTAAAATAGTTGCCGTTACATTCTGATAAATATTATAACATAATATCAGCGCGTGTGTATGAAGGGTGTAGAGTGTGTGTTTATTGTGTGGAGTGCAACGGCAGTATTAATCTGTATGTTAATTGTATGAAGAAACAGTAGCTAAAAATTTACAAAAATGGAATCCAAAATGGTAAAAAAAAAATAAGGAGCATTGGTCCAGTAGAATTTGTGTGCCATGTGGTAAGTAGCAATGAGAACTTTGATTCTTTTCGGTTGTCTGGTATATTGATTTTTAAGTATTCGACATTTCAAGCAACAGTAAATAAAAAAAAAACATCAAAATATGTGCTATAACCAAGTTTAACCGTATAAAAAGCAAACATCTCCTTGGTACTACAAAACAAGCGATAAAAATTACAATAAAAACAAAATTATATCACAATTGGGAATATGCTCACAGTGAACTATAATGAAGAACAAAACGAATTACATACATATGAACCTTTTCTGAACTTAGTTGCATAGCTTTATGTCTTTATGCAGTTGACCTTGTTCATAAGATATGGATACTTGGAAGGGATTGCGTTAAATAAATTTAGAGAGCTTTTAATGTTGGTTACATTTTCAGTGTGTTTTACTTTCCATATAACGAATTTCCTCATAGCGAACATTTAGTACGAACACCTAGCACGAAAATTTTTTATTGGGCTTGTCTGTTTTGTTTTTGTGGTCCTTGATTATTCTCTGATCTTAGTTGTACAATTCGTTGTTGCGACAGCCGGCGTCAGTAAAATTTGTTGAAGGTTTGTTTTCAATTCAGCACTTGAAAAATAACCAAAGCGACTTTTAAGCACTACCGTGCGCTACATAACATTCGCAGCTTTACCACAAAATCATAAAAAAATGAGTGCATGTACACTTCCAAAAAGTGTGTAGTACTAATTCTAAGCGAATTAGTGCATACAAAAATTACTAAATGATGTTCAGAAAAATTGAGTTATCATATTTTGAAGACTTTGCTCAGTGCTTATGGACATGGTGACATTATCAGCATCTTAAATACTTCGCAGCTTTTTGAGAGGAAAAATATCGTAAACGAAAATCTATTTTCTTCACTTAAAGTGCTTGAAGTATTTTTCGAGGAAGTGAAATATTTTGAATAAAACTCGACTCAAAAATAAACATGTTTTGAAACATTTCTGTCTAATAAACGTTCATTCGGGAGTGTGACATAGCAACCAAAAAACTATAAAAACAAGTGGAAACGTTGCAGTCGAATGCAACCGACTGCGATGTACTCGTTTCCTGTACTAAAATCGGTAAAAAGCTTTCTGGTTTCAAGGAGGTATGTATGTGGCAGGGGTGTACGCTGCCTCAAAGATTATCTGATGCAGATGGCGATGCCACCAGCTATCTTCCATCCAAATTTGGTAACTCTAGCTCAAAGTTTGTAAAAGGTGGGAAAGGGGGGCTGGGGGCTTTATGGAGGGGCGTACCATCCAAAATTTTGATGCGGATCTTTGAGAAATGTTAATTGCTATCTTCCTACCAAATTTGATGACTCTAGCTCAAAATTGTATAAAACATGGGTACCAGGCCCCTTGAGAGCGGTATGGAGGGGCGTGGCATCCAAAACCTTTATGCAGATCTTTGGAGGTCGTTACCAGTTGTCTTCCTACCAAAGAGAGAGAGAGAGAGTTGGAGACTCTAGCTCAAACACAATGAAATTACACTCATTCCCGTTTTAAACAAATCGTTGGGGTGGTTTTAGGCAGCTAGAGCGGTATGGGTAGGCGTGGCATCCAAAGTTTTGAAGCAGTTTTTTGGGCGTCGTCATCACCTATCTTGGCGCAAAATTTTGGGGCTGTAGCTAAAAAACTGAGGAAGATAAAGTCATTTCTGATTTGAACTTCGGTAGGGCTGGGGGCGGAAAGGGTTTGCGTGGCTCCAAAACTTTAATGCAGATCATTGGGGTTCATTACTAGCTATGTTTCTACCAAATTCAGAGACTCTAGCTGAACAACAAGATACACGCATTCCCGTTTTTAACGAAAAGTTGGGGCAGCTGGGGTTGGCTAGGGCGGTATGGGTGGGCGTGGCATCCAAATTTTTGATGCAATTTTTTGAGAATGCCAGTAGCTATCTTCCTACCACATTTGGTAACTCTAACTAAAAAGGTGTACGGAATAGGTAGATTTATCGATTTTGAGCTATCGAATTTATCGATTTGCCAGCCTCCCAGTTATCGTATAACCCCGATCTTGACACTTTATCTGTCCCGGCCATAGATAAAGGCATTTCCAAAGTTTCAAGTCTCTAGCTTGAAGGGTGTCGAATATTGTTGCGCACATACGGACTCTTTACCTTCGGTAACGAGTATAAAAACAAATCAAGCTGTTTTTAGGTGTGTCAAGTCTGTTCGAGATGGTTTTGAAATCTCCAGAGATATGACTAGAGTTTTGTTTAGTTAAAGCAAAATAAAACGATTCTTGCATAGCAACATAACATTTTAGAAAGATTATTTGTATTTTAGTTGCATTCTGCAAACACATATGAATTTAACAATAGTTTTAATGAATGCTTTTACATTTTAATAAATCTCTAACAAATCTCTTAAGCTATTTGCCATTCAGTGCAAGCGTGCAAAACCGTCCATAACAAGAAGGTTGCTACATTGTTCGGTTAACAATATCTATTATATGGAATTCACACAACGATTGCTTGTTGCGTTTTGCGTTATATGGCATCAAGCAGCTTTTTGCCCATACAAATAGCATAGGGGCCTAGTGGTGACAAGAAGTTGAGTTTAGTTTGGATGTATTGTATTCAAATTACGTAACTTATACATTCGATTGACTCAAAAGGAACTGCTTACTTTCGTTTATCGTTCTCAACTTAGCTGTTTGCCGGCAAAAAAAAACAAAAAATAAATGGCAATTCATTGTTAGCATGTCGCAACAATATGGTAAGCAATTGTTTTTTTTTTAAATATTATATGTATGTTTAACCCTTTAACTTAGTTACAGGCTATGTTAAAAGATTTTTGTGGTCGACTGCCGCCAGTAATGACAACTTTATGACAGAGCCGTAGTGTTCAGGGGCAAAGCGACGGCGGGTCGACAACCCCGCAAAATTAGTTGCCATAGAGGAGCGCAAATTGGCGGTAATGGAGTGAATGGTGGAGGATTCAGCCAACTTTTAAAAAGAAATGTTGAGTATCTTTAGAACCCGTCATGCGGAGTAATATATAATACAATTTTAAATAATGGTAGTATTAATAAAATAAGAATATTTAATAAATGCACTACGGCTAAAATTTGAGTTGTTTATTTAATTGCATTATTATTAAAGAACTCTATAGCTAAAGCCTGTCGAACTGCTTAGGCGCTAGCATTCATATTGCCCAGGAATACTTCAAACTCGGGTTCGACATTCCCATGCTTCCCGTTCTCAGTACTCGCACACGGAGCTGTTGTGCATATTACAAAAATTATGTAAAACGCAACAAATGCAAATGCTAGGATGGCGTCCTGGGTCACCCAGCAAATCAAATATTGCTGCAGACGTTCCCGCCATATGCATGAATTTTGTCAACATTGCATTATTCTGTTCCATTGAACATAATAATATCAAAAGATTGCTTGAATTCATATTATTGTTTTAATATGTATAATTATTTTGTATCAGCGAAATCAAAACAAAGCAGCTGCTGTTCACTTCACGCATAACGCGCTTTTGTGATAATGTGAACACCAATTCTTCGTTATTGAGTCGATGACGATATCGATAGCAAACTCGCTGTAGTATAAACGCCATATTATTCAGAGTCTAAAATAAGGTACAGACAAGTAAAGACACATTTTTGTGACAACAAAACATAAAAATCGTACTTTAAGGTAACATAATCGCATGGTTGAGCAGTGCAAAGGTATTTTACATTTAACAACGTTATTGAAGCAAACCATTTTTTTTTTTTTATTATTCTACTAATTGTGTATAAAAATTACAAAAGATAAATCTCAAGTTATACTTATTGATAGGCGCGGACAGGGCAAAATCAAAAAGCGCACACATGCAAACCTCGACGTGTAGGAGCTCTGCTCCAAAGACCATACACTTCCATAGACTGGACAAATCGCTCTTAAAAAAAAATCACTTGAAAAACATATGCGGGCAACATCGGGTGCAAAAACGAGAATTTACTTTGCAAACACACGAAGCAGAGGAGGAAAGACAGCACAAAGCTATGATAGATTTTTGTTGTTTTCGTGTAGCTGTTTTTCTGTTCGCCCAGAGTCGGCAAGCCGATGAAGGCAGAACAAATGAAATGAAATAACATGTACGCTTGATTGTATGATGAATATTGTATACCCTTATAAAATATAAGTGCGGATATGTAGTTTAATAAACTATTGTTAGAAATTTCGCAATTGCTAACTTAGCGCCAACTTAAACAAATAAAACAAGTGGAAACGTTGCAGTCGGACGCAACTGACTGCGATATACTCGATACCAGTATTAAAACCGGTAAAAAGAGGCCTGATTGCAAAGGGGTACGGATGCGGCAGGGGTGTACGCTGCATCAAAGATTGTCTGATACAGATGGGGATACCACCAGCTATCTTCCTGCTAAATTTGGTGGCTCTAGCTCAAAGTTTGTTAAGTGATGGGGAAGGGGGCTAGGGGCGTTTTGGGTGGGCGTGGCATCCAAAATTTTGATGCAGATCTTTGTGGAATGCCAATTGCAATCTTCCTACCAAGTTTGGAGACTCTAGCTCAAAGTTTTTAAAAGTTGGGGAAGGGGGGCTTGGGGTAGGCATGGCGCTAAGATATCTTTGGGGGTTACTACTAGTTATCTTCCTACCAAGTTTGGAGACTCTAGCTCAAACACTATGAAAGATACACGCATTCCCGCTTTTAACGAAAAGTTGGGGCGGCTGAGGTGGGCAAGGGCGGTATGGGTGGGTGCGGCATCCAAAATTTTGATGCAGTTTTTTGGGGATCGTCATCACCTATCTTGGCGTAAAATTTGGTGGCTGTAGCTCAAAAACTGAGGTAGATATAGGCGTTTCTGATTTCAAACTGCGGGGGGGCTGGGGGCGGAATGGGTAGGCGTGGCTCCAAAATTTTTGATGCAATTTTTTTGGTGATGCCAGTAGCTATCTTCCTACCAAATTTGGTAGCTCTATTTATCGATTTTGAGTTATCGAATTTATCGATTTGCCAGCCTCCCAGTTATCGTATAACCCCAATCTTGACACTTTATCTGTCCCGGTCATAGATAAAGACATTTGCAAAGTTTCAAGTCTCTAGTTTGAAGGGTGTGGAAAAAAGTTGCGTTCATACAGACGGACAGACGGACAGACACCATGACGGACATTGCACAAACCCAATATACTCTTTACCTTCGGTATCGAGTATAATCAAGTGGAAACGTTGCAGTCGGACGCAACCGAATGCGATATACTCGATACCAGTATTAAAACCGGTAAAAAGAGGCCTGATTGCAAAGGGGTACGGATGCAGCCGGGGTTTACGCTGCATCAAAGATTGTCTGATACAGATGGGGATACCACCAGCTATCTTCCTGCTAAATTTGGTGGCTCTAGCTCAAAGTTTGTTAAGGGAAGGGGAAGGGGGCTGGGGGCGTTTTGGGTGGGCGTGGCATCCAAAATTTTGATGCAGATCTTTGTGGAATGCCAATTGCAATCTTCCTACCAAATTTGGTGACTCTAGCTCAAAGTTTTTAAAAGTTGGGGAAGGGGGGCTTGGGGTAGGCAAGGCGCCAAGATATCTTTGGGGGTCACTACCAGTTATCTTCCTACCAAGTTTGGAGACTCAAGCTCAAAGTTTTTAAAAGTTGGGGAAGGGGGGCTTGGGGTAGGCGTGGCGCCAAGATATCTTTGAGGGTCACTACCAGTTATCTTCCTACCAAGTTTGGAGACTCTAGCTCAAACACTATGAAAGATACACGCATTCCCGTTTTTAACGAAAAGTTGGGGCGGCTCGGGTTGGCAAGGGCGGTATGGCTGGGCGTGGCATCCAAAGTTTTGATGCAGTTTTTTGGGGATCGTCATCACCTATCTTGGCGTAAAATTTGGTGGCTGTAGCTCAAAAACTGAGGTAGATATAGGCGTTTCTGATTTCAAACTGCGGGGGGGCTGGGGGCGGAATGGGTAGGCGTGGCTCCAAAATTTTTGCAATTTTTTTGGTGATGCCAGTAGCTATCTTCCTACCAAATTTGGTAGCTCTAACTGTAAGGGTGTGCGGAAACGGTGGATTTATCGATTTTGAGTTATCGAATTTATCGATTTGCCAGCCTCCCAGTTATCGTATAACCCCAATCTTGACACTTTATCTGTCCCGGTCATAGATAAAGACATTTGCAAAGTTTCAAGTCTCTAGTTTGAAGGGTGTGGAAAAAAATTGCGTTCATACAGACGGACAGACGGACAGACACCATGACGGACATTGCACAAACCCAATATACTCTTTACCTTCGGTATCGAGTATAATCAAGTGGAAACGTTGCAGTCGGACGCAACCGACTGCGATATACTCGATACCAGTATTAAAACCGGTAAAAAGAGGCAATGGGGTACGGATGCGGCAGGGGTGTAAGTTGCCTCAATTTTCTGATGCATATGGGATGCCTCCAGCTATCTTCCTTCCAATTTTGGTGAAACTAGCTCATAGTTTGTTAAAGGTGGGGAAGGGGGGCTGGGGGCGTTTTGGGTGGACTTGGAATCCAAAATTCGATGCAGATGTTTTTGGGATGTCAATTGCTATCTTCCTACCTAATTTGGTGACTCTAGCTCAAAGTTTGTTGCGGACCGGGGGCGGGGGGCAGTATGCGTGGGCGTGGCTCCAAAATGTCTTTGGGGGTCGCTACCAGTTATCTTCCTACCAAATTTGGAGACTCTAGCTCAAACACTATGAAAGATACACGCATTGCCGTTTTAACACTCATCAGTCCCTTAGAAAAAATAACAAATCAGTCCCTGGTGTGTCAATTTGACACAAGGGAAAAATATTTTTAAAATTGAAAATATTTATTTAAATAACAAAATTAAATATTAAAAATAAATATATCTGTGAATTGCATGTTTCGCATAGAACAAAGCGATGCTGCGGGTAAAATTTTTTCATGCACCTATTTGCATTCTTTGCCTTTGGGTATATGTGCCACTTTGCGCGCTTCCCAGTTGGCGTGTGGAACATCAAGCGACTGTTCGCAGATGCATCAGCTTCGGTTTGGACTAGCTGCTCGCCGTCCTGAATCCCACGGACTACTGACAATGCTCTCTCGCCTCGTGGTGCTCGTTCCCGTTGGTCGATATGCAGCGTGACTAGGGAGTCCCCGAGTTCAATAAAAAAAAAGGGGCCGGATGTTTTTTTTGGCCAAATTCCAGTTTGGGTTCAATTCCGTGAATAAAATGAACACATTCAACGCAGATATCGACCACGGTATGGTAGGAACTGCTCGTCGACGGTTACATTTTTGCCAGGAATATAGCACAATTTGAGTCGATATGCCCATTTATCAAAAATTGCTCGAACTGGAGCGAATTTGTCTCGAACACGGAAGTGTGCTCTCTCTTCCCGATCGTCGAACCGCAAACACCGTGTGATCTGCTTGTAACGCTTGAGCGACATTGTTGCTGCAAATATCGGTCGTCCACTTTTTATATTCCACAGCTCAGTGATGCATTCACCATGCGACCGATACACTCCTGCAAGCAGCAAAAATCCATAATATGCTCGCATAGTGCACATGTCGACATTCTTCCATTCACTTCCACATGTCCGTATACCGTACAAATCGGTCATGTCTACAATGGTCTGCTCCATGGGTTCGAGAAATAAGAGCATTGCAGAGAGCTTATCAACACAACGTGATGCTGCGAACATTGTGACACCTGACGACGGAAACAAGATGAATAATAAATACCCTGTTGAATACTAAGCTTGCGACGCAAATTATTTGTACCTGTGCTTGCACGCAGGTTACAAATAGCTTATCGAATAGTTTTCGGTTGGTCCAGCGAGTACTACATTTTTTTGTCTTTTGACAAAAATGCTAAGCTCTGCAACCAATTCTCGTCTCCCCTCCTCGCATAAAAGGTCGGTATCGCTATCAGTTTATAGTCGCTGTCATCGTCATCTGATTCAAACGGATCGATCTGCTCGTACTCCTCGTCGCTCATCATTACATTTCCCGATGCAGACGCCATATTCTTGGTTTTTGATATCCTGGTATATTTTTTGTAGGTCCTCTATAGCTTCAAGTTTGAGCCAGTTGTGAATTACAAGAAGAAGAAAACCCGTGCCAACTGTTTTGGTAGTACATAGTAGGTAACAGGCAATAAGGAAAAACCATAGTTTGCCAACTATTTAGGTATTTGTAGGTAGCAGGCAATAAGAAAAAACCAAAGTGCCCGTAATTTTCCCATATGTGTCACATTGACACGCCAGGGACTCTTTTGTAACATTTGCATTTGCAACGAAAATAACAATGGAAATATATTGATATTATGATTTTCTGAAAATTCGTCCAAATTCGTAAAGTGAGCCAAAATTTTATTCACATTCGAGTAGAAAAGCCTCAAAAGTATTTTGAATCTCAAAATTGTGTCAAATTGACACGAGGGACAGATGCGTGTTAAAGGAAGCATTGGGGTGGTTGTGATTGGCAAGGGCGGAATGGGTGGGCGTGGCATCCAAGTTTTTGATGCAGATCTTTGTGGAATGCCAATTGCTATCTTCCTAAAAAATTTGGTGACTCTAGCTCAATGTTCGTAAAAGATTGGGGAAGGTGGGCTGAGGGGTTATGGGTGGGCGTGGCATCCAAATGCAGATCTTTGTGGAATGCCAATTGCTATCTTCCTACTAAATTTAGTGACTCTAGCTCAAAGTTTGTATAAAGTTGGTACTACCTCCCCTGTAGGCGGTAAGGGGGGCTTGGCTCCAAAACTTTGATGCACATCTTTGGGAATCGTTACCAGCTATCTTTTCTGCTCAAACACAATGAAAGATACACGCATTCCCATTTTTTACGAAAGTTGGGGCGGCTGGGGTGGACAAGGGCGGTATGGGTGGGCGTGGCATCCAAAGTTTTGATGCAGTTTTTTGGGGATCGCTCACCTATCTTGGCGTAAAATTTGGTGGCTGTAGCTCAAAAACTGAGGTAGATATAGGCGTTTCTGATTTCAAACTGCGGGGGGGCTGGGGGCGGAATGGGTAGGCGTGGCTCCAAAATTTTTGCAATTTTTTTGGTGATGCCAGTAGCTATCTTCCTACCAAATTTGGTAGCTCTAACTGTAAGGGTGTGCGGAAACGGTGGATTTATCGATTTTGAGTTATCGAATTTATCGATTTGCCAGCCTCCCAGTTATCGTATAACCCCAATCTTGACACTTTATCTGTCCCGGTCATAGATAAAGACATTTGCAAAGTTTCAAGTCTCTAGTTTGAAGGGTGTGGAAAAAAATTGCGTTCATACAGACGGACAGACGGACAGACACCATGACGGACATTGCACAAACCCAATATACTCTTTACCTTCGGTATCGAGTATAATCAAGTGGAAACGTTGCAGTCGGACGCAACCGACTGCGATATACTCGATACCAGTATTAAAACCGGTAAAAAGAGGCAATGGGGTACGGATGCGGCAGGGGTGTAAGTTGCCTCAAAAATTTTCTGATGCATATGGGATGCCTCCAGCTATCTTCCTTCCAATTTTGGTGAAACTAGCTCATAGTTTTTTAAAGGTGGGGAAGGGGGGCTGGGGGCGTTTTGGGTGGACTTGGAATCCAAAATTCGATGCAGATGTTTTTGGGATGTCAATTGCTATCTTCCTACCTAATTTGGTGACTCTAGCTCAAAGTTTGTTGCGGAACGGGGGCTGGGGGCAGTATGCGTGGGCGTGGCTCCAAAATGTCTTTGGGGGTCGCTACCAGTTATCTTCCTACCAAATTTGGAGACTCTAGCTCAAACACTATGAAAGATACACGCATTGCCGTTTTAACACTCATCAGTCCCTTAGAAAAAATAACAAATCAGTCCCTGGTGTGTCAATTTGACACAAGGGAAAAATATTTTTAAAATTGAAAATATTTATTTAAATAACAAAATTAAATATTAAAAATAAATATATCTGTGAATTGCATGTTTCGCATAGAACAAAGCGATGCTGCGGGTAAAATTTTTTCATGCACCTATTTGCATTCTTTGCCTTTGGGTATATGTGCCACTTTGCGCGCTTCCCAGTTGGCGTGTGGAACATCAAGCGACTGTTCGCAGATGCATCAGCTTCGGTTTGGACTAGCTGCTCGCCGTCCTGAATCCCACGGACTACTGACAATGCTCTCTCGCCTCGTGGTGCTCTTCCATTCACTTCCACATGTCCGTATACCGTACAAATTGGTCATGTCGACAATGGTCTGCTCCATGGGTTCGAGAAATAAGAGCATTGCAGAGAGCTTATCAACACAACGTGATGCTGCGAACATTGTGACACCTGACGACGGAAACAAGATGAATAATAAATACCCTGTTGAATACTAAGCTTGCGACGCAAATTATTTGTACCTGTGCTTGCACGCAGGTTACAAATAGCTTATCGAATAGTTTTCGGTTGGTCCAGCGAGTACTACATTTTTTTGTCTTTTGACAAAAATGCTAAGCTCTGCAACCAATTCTCGTCTCCCCTCCTCGCATAAAAGGTCGGTATCGCTATCAGTTTATAGTCGCTGTCATCGACATCTGATTCAAACGGATCGATCTGCTCGTACTCCTCGTCGCTCATCATTACATTTCCCGATGCAGACGCCATATTCTTGGTTTTTGATATCCTGGTATATTTTTTGTAGGTCCTCTATAGCTTAAAGTTTGAGCCAGTTGTGAATTACAAGAAGAAGAAAACCCGTGCCAACTGTTTTGGTAGTACATAGTAGGTAACAGGCAATAAGGAAAAACCATAGTTTGCCAACTATTTAGGTATTTGTAGGTAGCAGGCAATAAGAAAAAACCAAAGTGCCCGTAATTTTCCCATATGTGTCACATTGACACGCCAGGGACTCTTTTGTAACATTTGCATTTGCAACGAAAATAACAATGGAAATATATTGATATTATGATTTTCTGAAAATTCGTCCAAATTCGTAAAGTGAGCCAAAATTTTATTCACATTCGAGTAGAAAAGCCTCAAAAGTATTTTGAATCTCAAAATTGTGTCAAATTGACACGAGGGACAAATGCGTGTTAAAGGAAGCGTTGGGGTGGTTGTGGTTGGCAAGGGCGGAATGGGTGGGCGTGGCATCCAAGTTTTTGATGCAGATCTTTGTGGAATGCCAATTGCTATCTTCCTAAAAAATTTGGTGACTCTAGCTCAATGTTCGTAAAAGATTGGGGAAGGTGGGCTGAGGGGTTATGGGTGGGCGTGGCATCCAAATGCAGATCTTTGTGGAATGCCAATTGCTATCTTCCTACTAAATTAAGTGACTCTAGCTCAAAGTTTGTATAAAGTTGGTACTACCTTCCCTGTAGGCGGTAAGGGGGGCTTGGCTCCAAAACTTTGATGCACATCTTTGGGAATCGTTACCAGCTATCTTTTCTGCTCAAACACAATGAAAGATACACGCATTCCCATTTTTTACGAAAGTTGGGGCGGCTGGGGTGGACAAGGGCGGTATGGGTGGGCGTGGCATCCAAAGTTTTGATGCAGTGATTGGAGATCGTCATCACCTATCTTGGTGCAAAATTTGGTGGCTCTAGCTCAAAAACGAATGAAGATATATGTAGGCGTTTCTGATTTAAAACTGCGGGGGGATTTGGTAACTCTAAGGGTGGCCGCACACCAGAGCCAACAAAACGTTGGTCGACATTTTTTGATATCGAGTCGAACATGAATGCATTCCTTCTTATGGCTGCGCGCACACAAAGAACGACAAACCCAAAAATCATAAAATTTGTCGGTAGCGATCTTTATCGAAAGCCGGTTTTATATAGAGCTTCACGCACCTCAAACGCAACCAACATTTTATACAAATTTTCGTGACCCACATTACACGATTGCTTATGGAGCCGCGCACACTGAATTCAACAAACAAAACAAAGACCAACATTGACCAACATAGGCCAACAAATGTTTTTATTTTGTCGTATGCTGTTGCACTATGGGTAATTTGACCAGTTTTTGTGGCCAAAACCCATTTTTTGAAAGTCGTTAAATTAATATTTTGTTGGTGGCTTTACATACTAAAATGATTGATCTTTAATGTTACATACCACCAATTTTAACAGAGGCGTCCACTGTTAAGTTACAAGCTGTTAAACACAGCTGTTCTAACAGAATAGCGCGCGCAGCTAATACCCCGATTCCATTAAGGTGCATCTTTCATTAACAGCGAGTCGAAGATGTAGGCGATTCCATTATAAATCCAATTGCATAGTTGCATCTTGATTTAACAGGGTCTGTTAAGTGACAGCTGACTGCTGTATGTATTGGTATTTAATTGGAAAAAATGAGCTCGAACGTAAGCAACATAAGTGAAAACAAAAAAGCAAAAATTATTGCTTTAATTTGTGCGCAAAATTCAGACATGATTTTGCAAATTACTCGGGTTGTGCAGACATGTTTGGAGCTGACAAGCAGCTTTAGCATTGAGTTGTCGAATTCATTTGAAACAATGCAATTAATTAAACGCGTTTCGCCCATAAAGTGGAAATTCGTGAGTAATAGATTTAATAAGTAAGTATAAACAAAATTTAAATAAGTAAAACATAATATAGGAACGAAATGGTATGTTTTGGGAGCACGATGTTCCAACGAACTCTGACGCCTTTTTCAAAGGAAGCTTCCGTATGGAGAGACCCAACTTTGAGGTTTTGGTGAAGCGTCTTGCCGGAATTTCGAAGCAAGACACTTCGTTTCGGAAGGCGATTCCTCTGGATAAGCGCATAGCCATTGGACTTGGCTCATCAGCAGAGTACCGCGTCGTGAGCAGGCTTTTTGAAGTATCCCCTTCAATGGTGAGAAAAATACTTCATGATTTTTGCAGTGAGCTGTACAGTGCAATGAAAGCGGAGTTCTTGCCACGTGAGTTTATTACTCAGGCAAAGGTGGAAGAGTGCGTGAAAGGATTCGAAAAGCTTGGATTTCCGCAGTGTTTTGGGACAATTGGTGAGTTTTGTTTTTTTAAAACCAAGCACATCAATAATAGCAACATTTATTTTGTAGATGGAAGCCACATAGAAATTCATCCCACTGCAAGTGAGGCTGTCGACTATCATAACTATAAAGGATGGTACTCGACCATATTATTTGCTTTGGTTGACTACCGTTACAGATTTCTGTATGTCAGTGTGGGATGCCCAGGTCGTTGCCATGATTCGCAGGTGTATGATTCCAATGAGTTGAAAAGAATGGTGGACAGAACTCCACTTTTTAGAGACAATACAAAGCCCATTGCTGGAGTCAACGTGCCGGTCGTACTTCTGGGAGACTCTGCATTTAAATTTTCGACCACACTAATGAAGCCGTATCCGTTTAAAGTGTCAGCAGATGATGGCCAAAAGGCTTTTAATTATGCCTTGTCCAAAGCCAGAAGAGTGGTAGAAAATGCTTTTGGACAGCTTAAGGCACGCTTTCGCAGAATCGGAAAAGGGTCTTGACAATCGATGCGACAAAGTCCCCAATATTGTAATGGCAAGCACAACTTTTTGATCGAAAAAAATAGTTCAATATCGGATAGCTGGCTTGAAACTGAGAATACACGCGAGCAGCCAGAGCACAGCACAATATGCCATGACTATTATCCCCCAGCCGAAACAATCCGACGTGCGATATTAACATCACTACAAAATAATACACAATAAAAAAATATTATATTATGGGCAAACAAAAAACTACTTATTTATTTAAAATATTTTATAATTTTTTCAACACCTCCTCTTGAAATTTAACAGTTGACTCTGCAAGCTTTTCTATTACTTTCGTCAGCCCTTCAATAGCATTAGCTTGCGATTCCGCAATTCCCACCAACACCGCGTTACGCTCTTCATTCACAGCCGTCTCGGCCGACTTTGAGATTTTGCGCCTTTTGTTGGGTGTGGCCCCGCTTGATCCACGCGAGCACGACGTATCATCACCTAACGATTGGCTCGAGCCGAATGACAAAGAACGCCGCAAGTCGGATATACTACAGTTCGAATCTTCTTCCTCACATATAATTGAATCTAGTGGTTCATTTGTGGCTCCATCGTCTTGCGTGCTCTCAAAGGCTATTGGTTTTAACACACCCCAGGAACCTCTTAAGCCTTTCAAAATGATTCCACTTTGAAGGAGCGCCACCAGACGGTCCAATTATTTTCATCTCCTGCCTGTATTAAAAAATGAATAAGTTTTGTATACATTTACGCAATGTGTACTATTTACTTACCGAAACTTTCGTGACATGTTGTCTATTTTTGTTTTCACCTCCTTCCCTGTCAGCCCAGTGAATCCGTGCAATTTGATTTCCTCAGCCATTCGCGCGTATATATATTACAAATCTGTTTGAATTTCGTTTGTATGTGTGTTTTTATTGCACTGGATGGCTGTTTTACTCAAATTGTCACTGTTTTACTCAAATTGGCACTGATTAAACTCAAATTGGCACTGCTTAAACCAAGTATCGACTACAAATTTCATAGTATCGACTATGTTAAAGTTCTGTTAAGTGCTCTGTAATGTTAACTTCTTGCATTCCCACTTGGTCGGTTTCGAACCAACTGAATAAGATTCCCATTGTGCATATGTGAATCTAATACAAAAAGATGCAACATCTTCAAATTCCAATTACATAGTTGCATCTTGCTGTAGTGGAATTGGGGTATAACTTAACAAAAATTGCGCAACAAGGAACATAATAAAAAAATTAATGAGTGTTCGAACTCACTAGCGATGTGTTAACACCTTTTTGTTTGTAACGTGGTATTAGTAAGGGGAGTCACCTTGGACCTTTGCTATTTAATCTGTTTATTAACGACCTTCCAGCTGTTATAACTCCCGTGTATATATGTTTGCTGATGATGTAAAACTATGTTTCACCTATAATGATGTTTCTCTTTGTAACTTACTACAGTCGGATTTGGGTGCGTTGTCGGCCTGGTGTCGTTTTAACTTACTCAATTTAAATTGTTCAAAATGTAAAGTCATGTCTTTTTGTAGAAGTACCCCTCATACTGCTCACTACTTGCTTGATGCTTCACCACCTGACCGCGTGTTTGATATGAAAGATTTAGGCATTGTTCTTGACACTAAATTAAAGTTTGACTCTCATATTTCGTCTATGGTCAATAAGGCCATAAATGTCATTGGCTTCATCAAGCGGTGGTCGAAAGAGTTTAATGATCCCTATACCACTAAAACGCTTTATACATCCCTAGTACGTCCCATCCTGGAGTATGGATCTTGTGTGTGGTCCCCACAATACTCGATTCACTAGGATAGAATTGAATCTGTGCAGAAGAAATTTCTTCTCTTTGCCCTTAGAAGTTTTAACTGGGTTCCTGGAGTTGACTTACCCTCTTACTCAAGTAGACTCCTTTTGATTAATCTTCCCTCCCTCTTAAACCGTAGAACTATGCATGGAGTATTATTTATTACTAATCTACTAAATGGTGAAATCGACGCACCAGTTCTTTTGAGTCGAATTAAATTAAATGTCCCAATGAATTCTTCACGTAACTTTTTACCCCTCAACCTTGATCGTTGCTTGAGCAACTATTTAACTCATGAGCCATTTCGTGTTATATGTTCTGACTAAAACAAGCTTTATTCCCTTGTCTCCTTGGAGGCCTCAATTGTAGTACTAAAAAGATCGATTCTTTTCGCTTTATCTTATCGTAACCACTAATCACTAATCTTACGTTGGTCTGATTGGGTTTTTCCCAATCCACGCAACAAATGTTGGACCACTCATTTTCTTGTTGAACTTTTTCTTTAATTTACTTTCAGATTTATATATAATTTTTTATTGTAATTTTAATTTCATTATTTTAATTTTATATTAATTTGAATTAATTTTTTTATGTCAGCTGCTCATAGCTGACAATAAATAAATAAATAAATAAATAATATTATCACTTTAATAACTTAATATAATATGTAGTTGCCAATCCAATAACCCTGCACCTGCATAAAAAAATGATATCGTAGATGTTGAGGCAGTTCACAAAAAATCAAGATCAATTGCAAAACCATTCAAATTTACTTTTTGTTTCGCTTTTGATCGCCACCAGCAGAACAAGCACAAGCGCGCACATGCATACGCATAAATACACACAGCCACACACAAACACTTACAGACAAACATAGCGAACTTCTTTAGTAAGTGAATGATGAGTGTGGGATACCCTACCTAGTTTATTTGCTGTATTAATTGATTAATATTATTAAACTATTTTGAGTAATTTCTCAATTGTTTGCTAAGCGCCAACTTATACTAATAAAAGTATGCATTTATAGCAAACATATTATTGAAGTACATGTCCACAATAGCACTTGTAATTTATTAGGGTATTCAACACTCATCATTCTCTTTGCTTAACAGCTGCATGGCTCGACCGTCCCGGGCTGGGGCTTCTCTGCCACTGCACCAAGCACCAATACCATCATACTTATTTTGAGCAGAAAAAATGTTTTTACAACAAACACATACTATTTGCTATGGTAACGCTGCGAAAAGTTTTTTGAAAGCGTCGACGCTGATCATGTGTGAGATAACGCGGTGTGAGGTTTGCATGTATTGAACCGCTTGGCTTGTGCTACCCGTTAACACATCAGTTAAAGTAAATTTACACTTTAAAATTGAAAACAACCAAATGGCTTTCGATGGTGGGTGGTTTGTACTTTGTGTTTGCGAAATTAGAATGTAGATTGTGCTTGTCCCCGTATTTGTCTTTATTGTAAGTTGCCTAAAATGAAAAATTTTAAAACGAAAACTGAACTTTGAATGGACTAGCAAAGTGAGTCCCCCCTTGTCCCACCTTAAGTTAAAAACAGTTTTTTAGAGTGTTTCATTACCTTTAAAATGAGTGTAGTCTTAATTTCCAACAACCAGAGATATTTCGATTTACAGATCATAACCTTAAATTTGATAATGCGACGTTGTTTGCAAAATGGTCTGCAGTGAGTGGAAAAGGGCAAAAAGAGGTTGTAGTTTTTAACTGTTTTATGGCGAAAGTTCCAAAAACGTGTTCTTCCACAACCAAAAGAGTTTTCGAAGCCTATTTTGAGTTTTGCAATTTGGACCTTGACAACGAAGATGATGAGCATAAACGATAAGTTTGTTAAGTAAAGAAAAATAGATCTCTTGGCTTAAATAAAAGTTTAATTTTCTTTTTCGTAGACATTCAGTATTAAGATAAATAAAACTAAGATGTTGATAAATATAAAAACGAAAAAAAAGATTTGTCAATAATTTTTTACTAAGCGGTTCCATGGGAGCTATATGATATAGTGGACCGATGTTTATTACTTTTATCCAAAATGTAAGAAACATAAATATACTAATTTTCAGAAAGTTTAAGCCAAATATCTTCAAAAACAAAAATGTTTTCATACGAGAAATCACATTTTTACCAATTGTTACTATGGGAGTTATAGTTGACCCATGTCGCTCTTTTTTTGCAACGATGTTAGTATGATAATAACTATAAAAACCGCCAAGTTTGTTCGTGATAGGTTGACAAACATAGAAAATACAAAACCTATATTTTGTAAAAGGGGCGGTGACACGCCCATTTTGCACAAATATTTTCCTTTGGTTATTAAAAACTCAAAGCAAAAAACTAAATCAAAACATCTTGCTTCGTTCTTGAGTTATTAATTAATGCCACAAAAACTGGTCAAATTACCCATAGTGTGTTGGCTGGAATTATGTCGGTCTCCGATAAGAATATGTTTCTTATCCAAGAACCCTGCAATCGCATAAAAATGTCATATTTCCCGCACTCATATTAATGCTACTAAAATTATGTTTGGTTTATCGCACACCGAAGTCAACAAAATGTCGAAAACAAAATGTTTGTCGAACGGTGTTGGTTTTGGAGTGCGATACCACTTACTAGTTTCATATATGTATGTACTAGACATCTGCATGAATGTAATCAAAACGGCAAATGAATCATTCATTCTGAAACGCTATGCACGTTTTTTCGTCACACTGCATAGTGAATGCCAAATTTATTGTCACAAAGCATAGTGAATGCCAATTTTTATGCATTCATTGAAATTGGAACAGCAATGTTCCTATTCCAACACATGATACACACAAAATCGTATGCTATGACATGTGTACACGTTCTGTACAACACTTAGGGCATTGCACACATATCGTCACAGTTTTCAGATGTATACAAAAAAACACTTTTCGTGCGCTGCAGCGAAAAAACGAAGTGTGTATTTTATTCACTGTCGCTTGCTACTGAGGTCTAATGTAAAACAAATGTATTAGAATAAAATTGCAAAAATTTTGTTCGTTTAATATATAATTATATAATTAATTATATATATTATTTAATAAAATAGAAAAATATTTTAAATTAATTAAACAAAAATAATATTATATTTAATTCATTTTTATTATTATAACTTAATTTCTAAATTAATTCTAAGAAGCTAACATCAATATTATCAATATTTGAATGTAAAAACATTATTTTGTTAACCATATCTTCCTGTTGGGCAATTTTACATCGTTTTTCGGTAATTAAATTTTTTGCCACGGAAAATGCCCTTTCCGATGCCGCGCTGCTTGCCGGAGCTGATAAAATTTTGCAGCTCGTTTTATATTTACTTCACTCATTCCGTTTCTCTCTACACTTCGTTTCATTTCGCATGCACTTCATTTCAGTCCATGTACACCACGTTTCAAATGCTATACATGAATTCTGGTGTATAGCAAAAACCAGTACAGCACACGCGCTTAGCAAACAATTGAGAAATTACTCAAAATAGTTTAATAATATTAATTAATTAATATAGCAAATAAACTAGGTAGGGTATCCCACACTCATCATTCACTTATTAAAGAAGTTCGCTATGTTTGTCTGTAAGTGTTTGTGTGTGGCTGTGTGTATTTATGCGTATGCATGTGCGCGCTTGTGCTTGTTCTGCTGGTGGCGATCAAAAGCGAAACAAAAAGTAAATTTGAATGGTTTTGCAATTGATCTTGATTTTTTGTGAACTGCCTCAACATCTACGATATAATTTTCTTATGCAGGTGCAGGGTTATTGGATTGGCAACTACATATTATATTAAGTTATAAAAGTGATAATATTATATTTTACTATTACCACGTTACAAACAAAAGGGTGTTAACACATCGCTAGTGAGTTCGAACACTCATTAATTTTGTTTTAAATCAACGACACCAACAAAAAGTAGCAGTGCGGGCCCAACAACAACACTAACACCAACAACCAACGCTTCTTGGGTCGTAAATCAATTGTCAAAGGCACACAATTTTGAAAAAATAACAATGTGCACTGTGCGAAAAGTTACATGTACATAAAATTATGAAAATTATTTTCAAGCGCATTGTTCACTTAATTGTGAATGCACTTATTTATTAAGAAGCGGAAATCCGTTTCTTTTTTGCAAGTGTACGAACCTTTTTCTATGACTTTGCTTGTTCGAAGCGAAGGCGTCACTGCGCATTTGTTTTGTTTTTGTATTCTCGCTCGCGATCAAACTCTCAGCTGGTGCGACAATCAGGCGGCAGTAGTGGAATGGGTAATGTGTTTTGTTTTTGGAATGGGTAAAAGTGCTCCAAAATGTATGGGAGGTACTCGAAGGAGTTGTTAGGACTCACTTACTACCTGCATGGAAAATTGTGTGAAAATTTCAGCCTTCTAGCTCTTTTCGTTTAGAATTTGTACACTACGTTAATCAGGACTAACTCTTTTATATATATACAGTCTGCCAACAAAGTGTTTACACACAGTGAACAAATTTTATTTTTTCACTTTAGAGCTTCAAGAGACACATTAGTTGTTGTTTTTAATTTTTTTTTCATAATTTTTTTATGTTATTTATTCAATTATCTTTAAAAACTATTAATCAAACTTAAAAAAATTTTAACATTAACAAAAAATAATTACTAAAACTAAAAAAGGCACTAAACTCAACTGGCAACAAGTGTTTACACAATGTAAATCTATCTAATATTTCTTGGTATTTAACTACAACTAATACTTTGTGTGTCCACCGTTGGCTTCTAAAACTGCTCCCAGACGGCGTTTCATCGATTTGATCAGATTTTGAACATATTCCAATTGAATATTTTGCCATTTTTCAAAGATTATCACCTTAAGATCAATTTTATTTTTTGGATGGCGTTTGGCGGTCCGTTTTTTAAGGTAAGCCCACAGATTTTCAATTGGGTTGAGGCCAAATACATATTGTATTTGGGACAGAGTGTTCAAGACACATCGGCTTCTTACATTTAGCGCACGTCTTCCTTGTCTTCCTACGCCGTTTTGTTTCTTGCAGGTAGCATAAATAGCAGGAGCCACTTACTGGTTTCGGTATACGTGCTGCGGCAGAGGTAGATGGTGCCAAACAAAAACGGTTGACTCCCATCGTGGCGCGATACAATGGGTAGCTCTTTACGTTCCACAAATCACGAACACTTTGCGTATTACTATGGTTTGCTCCAGTCATGAGTAGTACGCCAAAAAATGCATATATTTCTGCTACTGTCACAGGCTTCCATGACCTTGGATTTTCACTTGGGTGCTGCCTATTGTAAGCCTCATACGTTTCTTGTGCTAATTTATTTGTGTTGCGCATAATGATGTCAACCATTTCTATATTCATGAAACACCAATCTGAGCACCAAAATAATAATGATACTATCAACAACCAGCAGCCGCAAGATGAGCTTGTGTAAAAACAACCCTCAAAAACTAGATACATACACAAAAACCAGTTTTTCCAGCATATGTTGTGCCTACCTAACAACGACCTTCGCGACCTTTTTGCCTGTAACTCTTTAGCCAGATTGAATATTTGAATGAACTAAACGGCAAAATGATTGCAAGATGTTAAACTATGCATATGTACAAAGATAAATAATTATTTTGTTTTACTTTCATTAGAAACGCAAAAAAAAACATGTAGTTATCGCATTAACTGACTTTATTTGCCTATATCTTTTGAACCAGGCAGAATATTCGAAAGAAACAAAAAGTAAAACACTTGAAATATATTCTAAATTTAAATTAAAAAAACATTAAAAATAAAAATAATACGAATTTATTTTTTAACAATGAGAAAACGGCAAAATAAAGCAGTGGGTACAAACGTATCCCGGGAGTGTGAAGTTGAAGTTGCTTTTGGGTGTGTGTCGTACGGTTAAATAGAGTAATACGTTTGTGAATTCGTAAGTATAAGTATCTGCCAGAGGCAGAAAGCCGGCAAATAAAACAGCATAACCTAAAACCCCGCGTGTCTTCATTTGCGGCCTGAGGGCATCGAGATATATATATATACACGTGCACGGGCGCGGATATAGATATACGCGATCGGTACGTGAGTCGGCGTTCTCGATTTTGCTAAGTAGTATCTGGCCGATCGGTGTGACCTGTGTTGCGGTTCGCCCTTCATAATTCCCCGATCGCCAGTCGGTTCGGCCACGCGGCTTTGGCGCGTCGAAAGTATCCTCAATTGAATGAGGAGTCGAGATCTGGGTAATTAGTGGACCTGTACTGTGGTTCGCTTCCCAAATTGCCCAGCCGGTGTTGTTGCACACGGTTTTCGGTATTCTTAGCGCGGCCTCAAAACAGTGAGGTTATGGGATCTGAGCTATCGGTGTGACCTCTGTTGTGGCTTTATTTATTTATTTATTCAAAATTGTTAACAAATCTAGAGTTAACTTAAGGGCTGTACGCAGCAGCCCCGTACAGCGCCAGTACAGTAATACATGAGTTTTACGGGCTGTAACGATAAGTGTTGAAAAATGCACATATTGTGGCGGTAGGTTGATTACTTCATTTAAATAAATCGGAAATGCAACTGTGTTTTGTCGTTTGTTTACATTTGGGCAAATAAATTAATTAAAGTAAAATGGATTGCGAACAACAAAATTTATTTGTAATAATGTGCACAACCAACACCATACTGTTGGCACTTATAAAAAAAAAGGGACGCTTCTTATTAAAATATTATTAAAATGCAGCTTGCTGGTTAAGTCCCACAAGACTGGCCGACGCTGAATTTGTTCTCATCGTTTTCAAAATTTTTGTAGCGCGACTTGCGTTCAGACATTTTGCGCTGTTTTACTCCCGTAAATAGCTTCTGAACGCTATTTACAGTCGTACAAATTTAATATAAGATTTTAACAGTTTCATTATCCAACACTACGTACGGCTCGTAGAGAGTAAATGCTGCGGACATGAAAATGTTATTACTGTACTGGCGCTGTACGAGACCATTTTTTTTATATGAAGTTTTTACAGTACTGGCGCTGTACGGGCTGCTGCGTACAGGCCTTTAAGAGTTAAAAATAAAAAAAAATGTACAATAATATAGATGAAGTAAACAGCCTAAGCAGAGAACAAAAATGTCTAATAACATCACCGACCGATGGGGTGTTTTATTTGCCGGTCCGGCCAGCTATGCCCCTTTACACAGCCTAAATTGTCAGTGACATTATAAGACCCTATACTAAGAACAGAGATGATAGAAGAAAATAAAAAATAAAAACTTAAATATGAAAACTAAAAATAAAAGATTAAAAATAAAATAAAAAATTTTAAAATAAAAATAAATAGAATATAAATATTGTATATAAATAGAAAAGTGTATTAAAGAGAGATAGGGTTAGGGGGAAGTTAATGACCCGTTGGAGGAAAAGAATTTGTCCCGCATATTTTCCTAATCGCCAGTCGTTTTCTTTATCTTGACCCACGGCATACATTTACGAATCACTTACCTCCATTTCGCGGAAGCGTTTCAGCAATATATAAATATTTCTTGTAACGTGGGCTCTGGACAGACTGCGATCTGTACTTCGGCTATAAACACTACTTTATTATTATTATATTGGGGGTTACTGCACTGCGACCAAATTGATCTATTGTGCCCCCTTCTTGGCCTATAGCTCTTCCATCAGGCCCAGGTCTTGCACGAAGGCAAGTATTTTTGTTGGGTCGACGGTTTCTAGATCGCTAAGTTGCACAATATGTTTACCTAGAAAACTACTTCTTCTCCTTACTAAGGCTACGCATTCTGCTATAATGTGTAAGGAGGATTCTCCTTCCATTCCGCAGAATCTGCAAGTCTCGCTGCTGGCTATACCTAGCTTTGCTAGGTGGCCTCTTAGTCTACAATGTCCTGTCAGAAGACCGGTGAGTATCCTAAGTCTATTTTTACTCATTGATATTACTTGCTTAAACCGTTTGAGGTTATAGCTACCCAAGAGAAGTTTTGCTTGTCTGAGTCCTGGTGTCCTTGCCCAGCTCGTTCTTCGCAGAATTCTCTCTTCGCTCGAAGCTCCTCCCGTATTGTGCTTCTTCCTATGCCACAGTACGGCTCGGGTCCTATTAGGGGTGTCGCTGCCCCCAGTCTTGCTTGCTTGTCTGCCTCTTCGTTCCCCGCTATGTCGACATGTCCCGGGACCCATCTTAGGGCAAGCCTATTTTGTGATCCCAGAGTGTCTAGCTTGGTTCGTACCTCACGAACTACTTTTGACCTGATTTCGGTCTTACTAAGCGCCATTATTGCTGCTTGACTATCGGATAAGATGGCTATATCTCTATTCCGATAGTTACGCTTTAAATTAAAGTCCACACACCTCCCTATTGCACATACCTCAGCTTGGAATATGCTGGTGCACATACCTAGGGGCTCGTGGTAAGTTACCCGAGGGCCTACCACACCAAGACCGGAGCCTTGTTGTGTCAGGGATCCATCGGTGTACCATTTTATGGTGTGTGGCTTCATGTTGTGGACCTCTTCTAGAGATGTCCACTCCTTTTTGTTACAGAGGTGAACTTGAAACTTTTGCACGAACATGTGTTCGGCTTTCATTTCATCCCTTGGCTGTGCCAGTAGGGGAAGTTCACCCGATAGCATATCTGCTTCTACTCGACTAAGAATGTGTCCTCTCCCAACTCCCTCAACGGACATTCTTAAAAGGGTTGCCTTCTGTTGCAGCCTAATTGTGTGATGGAGTGGTGTTATCTCCAATAGAACCTCAAGCGCTGATGTGGGACAGGTCCTCATCGCTCCCGTGATTCCCACACATGCCATTCTTTGTAGCTTCTGAAGCTGCTTCTGCACAGTGATTTGCTGTGCCTTATCCCCCCATGCAATCACTCCGTACGTGAGCATGGGCCTTACTACCATAAGGTATAGCCATCTTATTATCTTTGGTGATGTTCCCCATGACTTGCCGGCTATGCTACGACACGTATACAGCGCTCTGCAGCACTTCGCAATCGTATTCTGGACATGGGTGCCAAAGTTTAATTTACTGTCAAAAGTGACCCCAAGGTATTTAACTTCCTTGCTTGTTTCTATTAGGCTCCCTGCGAGCCTGATCTCCCTCATTCTTTGTAGCTTGTATCTTCTGGTGAACGGAACGATGACTGTTTTTGCAGGGTTTAGGTTGAGACCAACCTCCCTACACCAGTCATACGTGATCCTAAGTCCCAGTTGAACATTATCACAAAGAGTTTCTTCATACTTGCCCCGAGCTATTATCACAATATCGTCGGCATAGCCTTGACATTGGATACCCCTGTTCGCAAGTCTACTTAATAGATCATCTACTAGTATACTCCATAAGAGGGGTGATAAAACCCCCCCTTGCGGACAACCCCTTGTGGTTGTTACTGTTACGGTACTATCTTGTATAGATGCCGTAGCCTGTCTGGACTCTAATAGGGATGAAATCCATCTACTAGTTGTACTGTCCAGCCCTCTTCTATTCAAGGTAGCCTTGACAGCATCGTGTGATGTGTTGTCGAAGGCTCCTTCAATGTCTAAAAATGCACAAACTGCTACTTCTTTGTTTACTACTGCGGCCCGCAAAGTGCGGTGCAGCTCATACAGGGCAGTGTCCGTAGACCTGCCTGTTCTGTATGCATGCTGCGTTGCCTGCAGTGGACTCTGTGTAAGCAGAGTACTCCTGATGTTATAGTCCACCAACTTTTCCAGCGTTTTCAACAAAAACGATGTTAAGCTGATGGGTCTGAAGGACTTTGGGTTGGTGGTATCTGTCTTCCCGGCTTTGGGGATGAAGACCACCCTAGCTCTACTCCAGGCACTTGGTATATGACCAAGTGCTAGGCTACTGACCAGGATTTTCCTCAGAATGGGTAGGAGTATTCCCTGTCCCTGCTGAAGGAATATCGGTGATATGCAATCCAGACCAGGAGATTTGTAGGGCTGGAAGGTTCCAATTGCCCATTTTATTTTCTCCACTGTGACCACCGACTTGGCACATGCCCAGTCGATGGCCGTTGGTCTGTGCTGACCCTCTGTTTCAAGCGATACGCACTGTTGCAAGGGGATACTCCCTGGGAAGTGCGTCTCAAACAGAAGCTCTAGCTTCTGCATATTTGTGCTCGTGTATGAGTTATCTCTACGCTTCAGGGCTAAATTAGCCTCCGGCGCCCGCTTTGCTAAAGCCCTATGCAGCCGGGCACCTTCTCTCGTACTTACTATGCTTTCGCAGAAGTCCCTATAGTTCCTACGCTTGGCCTTCCTAATCTCCTTGCTGTAGGAGGTGAGACTTTCGCGGTATGTATCCCATGACCCGTCCCTCATGGCTCTATTGAAGAGGTGACGGGTGGTGAGCCGCAGTCTCTCAAGACTGTCATTCCACCATGGGGCATCTTTTTCTTTGCGCGTTTTCCCTAGTGGGCAGCTTTCTTCGTATGCATTTTTAATGCTTCTGTTCAGATTACTGACAACTCTTTCTAGCTCACCTGTGTGTCTGGGTATTCCAGAGTTTTCAGTGGCTAGGTTAAGTTCTAGGGTAGACCTAAATCTATCCCAGTTCGTTTTTCTGGGGTTACGAGTTGAAACACTACTTTACAATTACTAAAATAGTTTAATAATATAAATTGATTAATTTATAAATATAGCAAATAAGCTAGTTAGGGTATGCAGCAATCATCATTCGTCCAAGGCAATTCTGTTTTGCTTCTTCGTGAATGCACAGACACAAAACACACACACACTTACAGACAAACATAGCGGACTTCTGTAATAAGAAAATGAACTGACGAATGATGAGTGTTAGATACCCTAATATTATATAAGTGCTACTGTGGATATTATATATATGCAATAATTGCATACTTAATAAGCATAAGTTGGCGCTTTGCAAACAATTGAGAAATTACTAAAATAGTATAATAATATTAATTGATTAATTGATAAATATAGCAAATAAGCTAGTTAGGGTATGCAGCAATCATCATTGGTCCAAGGCAATTCTGTTTTGCTTCTTCGTGAATGCACAGACACAAAACACACACACACTTACAGACAAACATAGCGGACTTCTGTAATAAGAAAATGAACTGACGAATGAAGAATGTTTTGTACCCTAATATTATATAAGTGCTACTGTGGATATTATATATATGCAATAAGTGCATACTTAATAAGCATAAGTTGGCGCTTAGCAAACAATTGAGAAATTACTCAAAATAGTTTAATAATATTAATTAATTAATATAGCAAATAAACTAGGTAGGGTATCCCACACTCATCATTCACTTATTAAAGAAGTTCGCTATGTTTGTCTGTAAGTGTTTGTGTGTGGCTGTGTGTATTTATGCGTATGCATGTGCGCGCTTGTGCTTGTTCTGCTGGTGGCGATCAAAAGCGAAACAAAAAGTAAATTTGAATGGTTTTGCAATTGATCTTGATTTTTTGTGAACTGCCTCAACATCTACGATATAATTTTCTTATGCAGGTGCAGGGTTATTGGATTGGCAACTACATATTATATTAAGTTATAAAAGTGATAATATTATATTTTACTACTAGTAAGTGGCCCGCTTACTTCGCTGCGCGGATAGCTTATATAAATTTTAGCAACAGAAGATATAAAATAAATAAATCAGAAAATATTTCACAAAATATTAAAGCAAAGTATATAACATTCTCTTTTCCACGCCACCATTGAGGTAGAGAATCAGGCGCGTCATTATACTCGATATCGAAGGTATAGAGTATATTGGGAGTATGTCCGTCATGTTGTCTGTCCGTCTGTCTGTATGAACGCAACGTTTTTCCACTTAATTCAAGCTAAAGGCTTGAAACTCTTCAATTCTCTTTATCTATGGCATAGTAAATTAAAGTGTCAAGATTGGGGCTTTACAAAAACTGGGGGGCTGGCAAATTGATAAATTAGATAACTCAAAATCCACCTATTCGGCACACCCTTACAGTTAGAGCTACCAAATTTGGTAGCAAGATAGCTACTGGCATCCCCGAAAAATTGTGGAGCCACGCCCACCCATTCCGCTCCCAGCCCCCCGCGGTTTTAAATCAAAAACGCCTATAACTTCCTCAGTTTTTAAGCTCGATCCACCAAATTTTGCGCCAAGATAAGTGATGACGATCCCCAAAAAACTGCATCAAAACTTTCGATGCCACGCCTACCCATACCGCCCAAGCTAACCCCAGCCGCCCCAACTTTTCGTTAAAAACGGGAATGCGTGTATCTTTCAGAGTTGTTGAGCTAGAGTCTCTGAATTTGGTAGAAAGATAGCTAGTAATGAACCCCAATGATCTGCATTAAAGTTTTGGAGTCACGCCCACCCTTTCCGCCCCCAGCCCTACCGCAGTTTCAAATCAGAAATGACTTTATCTTCCTCAGTTTTTGAGCTACAGCCACAAAATTTTGCGCCAAGATAGGTGATGACGATCCCCAAAAAACTGCATCAAAACTTTGGATGCCGCGTCCATAACTGGTAGCGACAGCCAAAGATATTTTGTAGCCAGGCCCAGCCATAACGCCCACAGCACCCTTCCCCAACCTTTTACAATTTTTAAGCTAGAGTCACCAAATTTGGTAGGAAGTTAGCAATTGACATCCCAAGAAGATCTGCAGGAATAATTAGGATGCCATACCCACCCATAACTCGCCCAGCCCCCCTTCCCCCACCTAAACATTGAGCTAGTGTCACCAAATTTGGAAGGAAGATAGCTGAAACTGTTGCTGCTGTGGCTGCAGCGGCTGCATATAAAACTGTGGCAGGGCCACAGCAGGCACAGCACCCCAATAATTTTGTATGTTCATTCTTGTATCACTTTTAGAAATAAAATGAAGCAATGCGAAAATGGCACACTAAAGTAAAAATTGTAAAATTCCCTTAGAGTGAAAGAGTTACTGTTATTTATGTGAATTGATCTCATCTACAGAACAATATCACATTTTCATGCTCTTAAGCCAATCGCATTCCTCTTAGTCCTCCTTTTTTGTTTCAAATTCGTGTGTGCATACAACGGCTTATAATAAGCCTGAAGCGATCGACAAAAACAGCAACAACAAATCTTTTGCATTCACAGTTATATTTATACCCTGAAATGGGTTAAAAAAGGGTATAATTGTTTTGTGCAAAAGTATGTAACAGGCAAAAAGAAGCATCTCCGACCCCATAAAAGGTAGATATATTCTTCATCAGCATCAACAGCCATATGCAATATGAAAATCATACCCAACCTGTCACATGTGACGTCACGCAAAACAGCTATTTATGCGCAATGCGTTATCGGTATTTTGTATCATGGTTTCGGATCACTCTCTTATGTATACGCGCGCTCTGCAAGTCAAACAAAGAGCGTAGTATCGCTGCCTTCTTCGCACGCACTGAATCAAAGCAAAACATATCTAAGAGGCTGCAGTTAAGTGAATTGCATAGCCTAAACTCACACGTACTTTAGCCTTTAGCTTTGACTAAGTGTGTGCGGAGGAAGTAGGGTTATTGAACTTTATGATTGACATGCAAAGCGCGCACATAAAATATAGAGTGAACGTAAATGAGCAACAACAGAGGAGCATGATCGGAGCGAGATTTGAAATTATCTAACTATCATAAGAGCAACGCGCGCGCTCTGTTAAATTTTAAGCGGCTCTTTGAGTTTGGGACGAACAGCGTACATAGATTTGTATAAAAAATAATGTGAACGGCCTTTGCTTGTTCGAAATTGTATATTATTAATGTAAGTGTGTTACGTTTAGTCTAAGTTATATTAGCAGCAAGTAGGCAAATCCACCCCCACAACATACATATGTATTTCGGTGTGCAAAATTTTTCTAGACGCACCAAGTTATGTTTTGTTGTTGTTGTTTTTTTTTTTAATCAACGACACCAACAAAAAGTAGCAGTGCGGGCCCAAGAACAACACTAACAACAACAACAAACGCTACTTGGGTCGTAAATGAATTGTCAAAGGCACACAAATTTGAGAAAAAAAACAATGTGCACTGTGCGAAAAGATTCATTTACATAAAATATTGAAAATTATTTTCAAGCGCATTGTTCACTTATATGTGAATGCACTTATTCATTAAGAAGCGGAAATCCGTTTCTTTTTTGCGAGTGTACGAACCAATTTTACTTGTTCGAAATTGTTTATTATTAATTAAGTGTGTTACGTTTAGTCTAAGATATATTAGCAGCAATTATGCAAATCCACCCCCACAACATTTTCTGGTGTGCCAAATTTTTCTGGACGCACCAAGTTTTGCTTAGTTGTTGTTTTTTTAATTCAATGACACAAACAACAGTGATGCCGATTTGGCCTTTTTCCGGACAGATCTGACATGTTTTTAAGTCCCTTGTCCGGAAAAAATATCAAACATCCCCTATCCGGAAATCTGGCCTTTTTTCAGATTTTATTTGATTCATTTATTTCAATATTTTTTTCAAAGTTTTCTTTAAAAACATTGTGGCATCCAATCTATTAAAAAAAGCGATCTTTTTACATACTTTGTATGTATTTTCGATATCATTTGTAATTTTATGTACAATGTACAACAAAAGTGAAAAATAAAGTTAATTAATGCCGAAAGATTCTTACAAACAAAAATTTCGTGATTGCTGGCTACAGCAGCCAGATTTTAAAGTTTGGATAAGCCGCGATGAAACGGACACCAATAAGGAATACTGCAGATACTGCATATGCTTCTTTTTTATTTTCTGGGATTTTTTGGTTTATTTTTTTTTTTTTTTGGGATTTTTTTGGTTTTTTTTATTTTTGGCTTTTTTTTTTTATTTTTTGGCTTTTTCTGGCTTTTTGGCTTTATTTTTTTTTTTTTTTTTTTTTTTTTATTTTTTGGCTTTTTTTTTTATTTTCTGGGATTTTTTGGCTTACTGAACAATTTGCACGATGTTTTATCGAGTTTGCAAATTTCTTATTCACACACATGCTGGACGCTGGGACTGTTTCAATTGCCGCGGCATCTGCCGGGTGGACGACGCTAATAGCTACTCGCGTCGTAAATCAAATGTCAAAGGCTTACAAATTAGAAAAAAAAAAAACAATGTGCACTGTGCGAAAAGATTCATGTACATAAAATATTGAAAATTATTTGCAAGCGCATTGTTCACTTATATGTGAATGCACTTATTCATTAAGAAGCGGAAATCCGTTTCTTTTTTGCAAGTGTACGAACCTATTTTACTTGTTCGAAATTGTATATTATTAATGTAAGTGTGTTACGTTTAGTCTAAGTTATATTAGCAGCAAGTAGGCAAATCCACCCCCACAACATACATATGTATTTCGGTGTGCAAAATTTTTCTAGACGCACCAAGTTTTGTTTTGTTGTTGTTGTTGTTTTTTTAAATCAATGACACCAACAAAAGTAGCAGTGCGGGCCCAACAACAACACTTACAACAACAACAAACACTACTTGGGTCGTAAATCAATTGTCAAAGGCACACAAATTTGAAAAAAAAAACAATGTGCACTGTGCGAAAAGATTCATGTACATAAAATATTGAAAATTATTTTCAAGCGCATTGTTCACTTATATGTGAATGCACTTATTCATTAAGAAGCGGAAATCCGTTTCTTTTTTGCGAGTGTATGAACCCTTTTTTTTTATGACTTTGCTTGTGCGACGCGAAGGCGTCACTGCGCATTTGTTTTGTTTTTGTATTCTCGCTCGCGATCAAACTCTCAGCTTGTGCGACAAACAGGCGGCAGTAGTGGAATGGGTAATTTGTTTTGTTTTTGGAGTGGGTAAAAGTGCTCCAAAATGTATGGGAGGTACTCGAAGGAGTTGTCCAAAATAAAATTCCTTTCTTAGGTCAAACACATCACCTGCATAAAAAATTGTGTGAAAATTTCAGCCTTTTAGCTCTTTTCGTTAAGGCCGATATGCTATCCATTTTAACGCGGACGAACTCTTTTTATATATATAGATTACCACGTTACAAACAAAAGGGTGTTAACACATTGCTAGTGAGTTCGAACACTCATTAATTTTGTTTTTTTTAACGAATGCTTTGAGGCCTAAGCAAAGTTTTACTCCGTGAAAACATGCTTTGATCGTTTGCGCTGTAGAGCTGTCGCTGTTTTTTTGTTATACGGAAAATATTTTAAAAAATTGTTAAATGTTCTTTTTAATTGTTTTAAACATATTGATATCATACACAACATCTAAATAAAATGTGTTTTCCTTATTTTTTACATTATATCACATTTAATGTTAACATTTATTTTAAATGGAATAAAACAAGAGCATATGGCAACACTGTACCATTGTTTTGTTTACATTAAGAAGAAGAACAAGAGACAAAGCAAGCAAGCATCGTTTGGTTGGGCCCTTTCATGCGCGATGCTTTTCGTTCAGTCTTGTTCCGAGACGCGAAGCAAGCGAGCATCGTTTGGTTGGGCCTTTAGTTGTTGTTGTTTTTATAAAGTGTTACACTACACTTGTATTAGTGTGTGTATGAGACTGACGCTCAATTTCCAAACCCAACAATAACAGCAGCAGCAATAACATCCAAGTAGTATCTAGCAGTAGTTATATCTTATGTTCTTAATTAATAAAAACAATCCACTTATTTAGTTATATATCTTTTTATATTTTCTCTTTCTTTATTTCTTGAACACTTCTTTTCACTTTGATCAATTCTATGTAAGTATCGAAAAAGAACCAAACGTTCATAGAATAAGAACTAACTCATTGTTGGAATTCACAGATCAATGAGCAGAGTACTTTTGCACGAACTACAAAACTATCGATATAGTTTTGTGCATATCGATGCTAATTCCAACACACCTCCTCAAAAGTGCTGTGCTCATACATTTTACATTTAAAGATATACATGATCAAAGTAACAAGTTGTGCTTTCTCTGGGAGTGCATAATGATCCAACATTTGTTGCATGAATTGGGGAAACCCAGTAAAACCCAATTAGATCAATCGTAAAATTAAGATATAAGGTAAATCAAAATTAAGGTAACAAAATTTAAATTAACAAAATTTTTCAATAAAGATTTAAATCTATCTTCTTTATCAAACTTATATAGTAGGAACTGTTCATGATTAATCTCATTAATAACATAAGAATTCAAAATTCATTTTTAAATATCAAATAAAAAACATAACTGATTGAAAATTAAGTATAGTAAAATTTATCTACTCAAATTCATTTAGAGTGTCTTATTAAATTATTAAGGAACAAAATATCATTCGTTATCAAACTAATCAAAGTATCAAATAAAAATAATCAAAAAGAACGTAAATTGTCATCCGCATTTATCCATCCATCAATCTCAGTCAATCAGGCCAAGTTGCTGTCTGAGTTGTACAAAACGTGGTGCTGGTAATGGTTTTGTAAGCATATCAGCAAGTTGATGATCTGTGGAAATATACTCAAGTTTTATTAGTTTATTTTCAACTTGCTCACGTGAAAAATTATATTTGATATCTATATGTTTAGAACGTTTGTGGCAAGAAGGGTTATTCGCTATACTAATACAACCCTGATTATCTTCATAGATCTTTATTGGTTGTTCTAACTTTATTTTTAAACTTTCTACTAAGGACTTCAACCATAAAGCTTCCCTAACAGCTTCAAACAATGCCATGTATTCGGCTTCTGTCGATGAAGCAGCTACTGAATTCTGTTTTCTAGTATTCCAGCAAATTACATTTGTTTTAAACATTTTAAACAAATACCCTGTAGTACTTTTTCTGTCTAGTTGACTTCCACCCCAATCTGAGTCTACAAATCCAACAAAGAAATTGTCATAGTTCTCATTTCTAGTGAATGTTAATTTTAAGTCGATAGTACCTTTTAGATACCTTAACACTCTTTTTAAACATAGCCACAATTCTTTATTATTCTTTTGACTATATCGACTTAACAGATTCACAGATATACTCAGATCTGGTCTTGTACATAGCATAACATACATAAGACATCCAATTAAACTTTGACATGGAGCATCAGTTGCTTCATCCGAGCTCAATGACTCGAAATTTAGTTTAGTTGCAAGTGGAGAATTGACAGGATTACACTGATCCATATTAAATTTCAACAAAACATTTTTTATGTAGGCTGATTGACTCAGTTCCATTCGATTATCTGATCTGTCAATCTTTATACCAATGAAATATTTAATTTCCATTAAATCTGTGATTTGAAACTTGCTCATTACGTATGACTTAAATTTATTCATAGTCTGAATTTTACTTGTACATATAACTAAGTCATCAACATATAACAAAACATATATATTTTCCAATATGTCACCTTTGTCAAGAATATATATGCATCTATCAACAGGTGAATTTGTAAACCCAGTATCTTTCAAAGTTTTCTCAAAAACATCAAACCAACACTTCGCTGCCTGCTTGAGACCATAAATTGCTTTGTTCAATTTACATACTTGGCTGCTATTACAAGACAGCCCTTGAGGAGTTCTCATGTATATTTCCTCCTTTAAATTGCCATTTAAAAAAGCAGTTTTCACATCCATGTGATGCACTCTCAAGCTGTATTGGTTTGAAAAAGACATTATAAGTCTGAAACTTGAAATTCTAGCCACAGGAGCAAATGTTTCATCATAATCGATTAAATACTCTTGTGTGAATCCACGTGCTACGAGCCGTGCTTTATATTTCACTGGTTTACCAAACTCATTCTGTTTAATTGTAAAAATCCATTTACAATCAACTATATTCTTATTCTCAGGCATTTCTACTAGTGACCATGTTTTGTTTGCCTCATGAGATTTAAGCTCATCTTTAATAGCTTCTACCCACTGAACTTTATCACTTCTGTTATTAATTTCATCAAAAGATGTTGGGGCAGTACCAATAAAAGTATGTGCATGCATGACACAGTTCTTTATCATATCTCTATATGACAATTTTGGTTTTTCTTTTAATCTATCGCTATGCCTAATAAGTGTATCAGAGTTACTTGATTCTTTATCAACTGAAATTCCAGATATTTCTGGATCGGCATTTTCCACCTCATTTTCCACTTCACTAGGCTGTACTTCTAATACCTCTGTATTAGAATTTTCCTGAACCATTTCCATTTCCACCAGACCATAGTCTTGAAAAACTGGTTCAATATTTTCCACCTGATTGTGGATATCTATGTTGTTATCAACAACCACAGCTCTAGACTTTTCGTCAAACACAACATCTCTTGCAGTAACAAATCTTTTGTTCTCCACATCCCATATTTTAAATCCATTTGGTTCATATCCGACAAGCATACCTTTCCAAGATTTGTCATCAAACTTTCTTTTTCTCATTTTATTGAGAACGTACACTGTCGAACCAAAAACTCTCAAGTACTTGAGACATGGCTTTTTTCCGTGCCACATTTCATATGGTGTTTTTCTGCATTCACGTAATGCATTAGTTGGGCTTCTATTTATCAAGTATGTGGCTGTTAGCACAGCCTCACCCCAGAAAGACTTCTGGAGCTTGCCCCCTATAACTAAAGCACGAGCTTTTTCCGTTATAGATCTTATCATCCTCTCGGATACACCATTCTGTTGTGGAGTGTGTGGAACAGTTAAATGATAGCTAATGCCTCTCTGAACACAAAACTCTTTCATATCATTCGATAGATACTCTCGACCATTATCAATATATAAATTGACTAATTTTGAATTAAATAGAGTTTCACTTTTTGCTACATAGTCTTGAAATACAGCAAAAACATCTGACTTAAAACTTAACAGATATGTTACGCAATAATGCGTATAATCGTCAATAAAGACAACATAGTAGTTTTTAGAGTCAACTGTATGCGGTGTAATCGGACCACACACATCAGAGTGTACAACAAATAATGGTCGCTTTATATGGTCTTTATTTTTAAACTTTTCAAAACTCAATCTCGCCTGCTTCCCTTTAACACAAGCTTCACATATCTCATTTTCTGGCTGTATGTTATTTAATAAATTCATATCATCAAACATGTCTTTAGCTTTTAACTCTAAAAATTTTCCCTTACTCATATGACCTAATCTTTCATGCCACAAACTATAATTATTACTTTTGTTTGCATTTACAACATAAGCTAATTTATTAGAGAAGAAATTTATAATTGGAACACTTCCATATAAATTTCCATTCATTATATCAACATTACCTTTTCTAACCGTTACACCTCCTGGATGAAATACAATTGTAAGGCCTGCTTCCTGCATCCTTTTTACAGATATAAGGTTTTCTGGTATGTCTGGACAATATAATACTTCCTTAAACTCAATTTTCTTATTGGAATTTGTGAATAATTCGACTGAGCCTTTCTTAATTGCATATATAAAGACATCGTTCTTGGCAACCGCAATTTTTATAGGTTCACTAAGTTCCGTGATTGTTGTAAACAAATTTTCATTATTTGCTAGATGATCAGAGGCACCAGAGTCTAATAAGAACCCTATATTATTAATACTATTTGCACGCTTCATCATAAATGCAATTCCTTGGTGATCTGCTTGCGCTTGCACAGATGTCATCTGTGCTTGTTTGCCATTTGCATTATTTTCTTTGTCTCTTTTTAAAGAAAAACAATCCCTTTTTATGTGACCAAGTTTGCCACAATGAAAACATTTCTTTGGATTTTTTGAGATGCATTTTTAATATTTTTCTTATGGGGGAATTGAAATTTAAAGTCTTTCTTTACAGTGTGCATGACCTTTAGACTAGTGTCTTTACTCATATTCCTTAACTTAATCTCGTGGTCCAACAGTCTATTTTTGACAAACGCTAAAGTTAAATTTTGTTCTGCCAATGTTTCGATCGCTGTTATAACTCCATCGTACGATGATGGCAACGTAAGCAATAAATGCGACACTTTGTCCATTTCTTCCATCTTTGCACCAGATGCTTGCAATTCGGCAATGAGATCATCAAACAAAGTAAAATGGCTTAACAAATAAGTATCTCCTTTAAGCTTTAATGAAAGTAGTTGCTTGCGTGTAGACAATTGCGACGCCAAACTCTTTCTTTCATATATGGTATCTAAGTTCTGCAAAATTTGTTTTGCAGTGTCTTCACTTTTAGCAAAACTCAAAAACGAGTCACTTAAATACTCAGTTATCACACTTTTTGCGCATTTTACTTTTTTCTTCCATTCCACTGTATCCTGTACTTCTTGGTCTATAACATTCAACACATCTATTTCATTTAAAAGTGCCCTTATGCGAAATTTCCAAATGGAATATTTTTCGCCATCAAATGGTTTTATGTTTCGTTTATTTGCTTTATCCATAGTTAATATCTATAATAGAATAAATGATACATTTACTTAGCTGCAGTTATGGCGTGGTCTGGGCCCATAACCTATAAAGTGTTACACTACACTTGTATTAGTGTGTGTATGAGACTGACGCTCAAGCCGGCGTCTTATTTCCAAACCCAACAATAACAGCAGCAGCAATAACATCCAAGTAGTATCCAGCAGTAGTTATATCTTATGTTCTTAATTAATAAAAACAATCCACTTATTTAGTTATATATCTTTTTATATTTTCTCTTTCTTTATTTCTTGAACACTTCTTTTCACTTTGATCAATTCTATGTAAGTATCGAAAAAGAACCAAACGTTCATAGAATAAGAACTAACTCATTGTTGGAATTCACAGATCAATGAGCAGAGTACTTTTGCACGAACAACAAAACTATCGATATAGTTTTGTGCATATCGATGCTAATTCCAACAGTTTTAAATCAATGACACCAACAAAAAGGAGCAGAGCGGGCCCAACAACAGCGATGCCAATTTGGCCCATTTTCCGGACAGATCTGTCCTGTTTTTAAGTGCTTTGTCCGGAAAAAATATGAAACATCCCCTATCCGGAAATCTGGCCTTTTTCAGATTTTATTTGATTCATTTATTTCAATCTTTTTTCAAAGTTTTCTTTAAAAACAGTGTGGCATCCGATCTATTAAAAACAGCGATCCTTTTAAAACGGTGTGACATTCTTTTTTACATACTTTGTATGTATTTTCGATATCATTTTTAATCTACAACAAAAGTAAAAAATAAAGTTAAATAATGCCGAAAGATTCGTACAAACAAAAATTTCGTGATTGCCAGATTTTAAAGATTGGATAAGCCGCGATGCAGCGCACACCAATAGGGCGTACTGCAGATACTGCATATGCAGTCTTTATAGCAAAATAGATCACATTCGCGCGTATATGGCGACAAAAAAACATATGCAAAACGCTTTGTGCCTCGCACAAAAAAGCATAATTTGTTTTAAGCCGGCCGATTGTCACCAATCTTGTCACCAGGAAGCTGTATTAGCTATGTTTATGTTTATTATCACCTCACGGAATTGTGCAAGCTTCATTTTGATGCTAAAAGCTTAAAATTGCACAGAACAATTTTGTCCTGTTTTCTGTCCTTTTTTATACTCGATACCGAAGGTAAAGAATATATTGGGTTTGTGCAATGTCCGTCATGGTGTCTGTTCGTCCGTCTGTATCAGCGTGACCGAATATGGTATTTTAAATACTTTTTGGTATTTTATCAGCTCTGATTTTGCTCAAAAGTATTTTAATGGTATATAGGTATTTAGTAGCATTTTTCTTAGATTTTATGGTATTATATGGTATTTTCGGTTTGGTCACACTTTAACAAATCGAATCAAGTCTTAATTTTGTGATAATCTATTAAAACAAACAAAAAGTGAACATGAGTAATAAGCAAAAATATAGAGCTGAGTGGGAGACTATGCCGGAAAATCAAAAATGGCTGGGCAGGAGCGCAAATAAGATGGATGCGCGGTGCAAAGCGTGCCAGACGGACATTTTGAGTAGGCTGGCGTCAATTAAGCAGCACGCGGCTACACAAAAACATAAAGATAATATGAAATACTTCTGTGGAAAATCAAAGGTGAGTTCTTTATATGCTTTTAAATTATATGTAAATAATAACTATTCTTTTTTCAGATTCAATCGTTTTTAAAAGAGTCGGACAAGACTCTAGCTGCCTCTATCAAAAAGGCAGAAATTATGTTCGCTGCAGCGATTGCTGAACATAACATACCAATGAGAGCAATGGACCATATTAGCGATGTGATCAAGCATGCGTTTCCCGATAGTGCCATTGCGCAAGGGTTTTACTGCAAACGCACCAAAACAGCTTCGCTTACGTACAATTTACTGGCACCTGTGATGAAGGAGCAACTGATCTCTAGCATGAAACGGTGCGTTTCTGCAGCGGGAAGGCCTGTGTTCTCCATAATCATTGATGAATCGACTGATGTTTCGTGTACAAAGGTCTTGGCGTGTGCTGTTATGTATTTCGACAATGCAGCGCAAACAAAATTCTTGTTCACCATTGACTTAGAGGGTGAAAAAGCAGTCGACCTTTTTGCAGCACTCAGCGATGGACTCAAACTTAATGGCTTTGACATCAATAATATAATTGGATTTGCTGCAGACACAACTAATGTGATGTATGGTGAGCGCAATAGCATTATGACGAAGATACGAGACGTCAACAAATCATGTTTTTTTGTAAAATGTGTTTGCCATTCGTCTGCTCTTGCTTCAAGCTATGCTTGCAAGCAACTGCCTCGAAACTTAGAGCAAACCATTAAAGAGCTATATAACTACTTTTCAAAAAGTTCCAAGCGTCGACGAAAATTTAAAGAGTTTCAAACTTTCTTAGATTCTCCTGCACACAATATACTTAACCACTACGAGATACGTTGGCTATCGTTTCATTCTTGTGTGGCACGCATACTAGAACAGTGGGATGCCCTAATTGCATTCTTCCAAGAAGAATATGAAATTGATAACAACTTATCAGCTGAGTATATTCTATCTAATTTAAAAAATCCAACTGTTAAACTTTATCTTTTATTTTTGGATTATATACTTGCTTTAGTGAACAAATTCAATATTATATTCCAGTCTAGTCGATCTGTTGTACACTATTTCTATAAAACTATGTCCGAATTTTACAAAAGTGTATTGGCTTGTTATATGCAGGAGATGTATATAAATAATACAGATTTAAATGCCATAGAGCCAACAAACACATTTTATTTTTTGCATATAAAAGACATGTATCTCGGAATAAAAGTGGCAACTGAACTTTCGACAAATAGCTTGGACAAAGAAAATAAATTGGCTTTTTTAAAACGTAGCCAGTCATTTTTAATCGAGTTATGCGTACAACTTAAAAAAAGATTGCCGTTACAAGATAACTTTCTGAAAATGTTAAGTTTTTTGGATCCAAATGATTTTAATAATCAAAATTGTCAATCGTTGTTCAAGCTGTATGAACGCTTTCCCGATTTTGTCAATGATCCACAAATAATTGACAATGAGTATCGAACAATGAAAACTGACGACATGGTTAAAATGCTGTTGACTAAAAATCTCAATTGCGATACATTCTGGTACGAATTGAGTCAGTTAAAAGATATAAATAATTGCTATAAATATTCGAATATTTCGAAATTTGCTCAATCTATGTTAATTTTGCCCGTTTCTAATGCGTCGTGTGAACGCATATTCTCTCAAATTAATTTAATCAAAACGAAAAATCGAAACCGCTTTAAAAATGTAAATGTATCACATATATTACATGTAAAACAATCATTGCGCGAAAATGGGTGCAATAATTTTAAGCCCAATGAACAAATGTTAAGTAAAGATCTCAACAAATTTAATTTAAGCAGCTCTGACGAAGAAGGCTAGTAAATATAATTTAATGTTATATTCTGATCTTAAGAGAAACTTACAAGACTGGACAAAGAAGTTCCTTTATTATTTTATTTTAAGAACATGTTACTCGATGACTGGACAAAGAAGTTCCTCTATTATTTTATTCTAAGAAAATGTTACAAAATGAACTTTAAGCATTTAATTAATTTTAAGACTTTAAATATATTTTGGAATATGGAATTGAATACGAATGCATATTGTTTTAGTTTTATGTTGGACTGAATTATTATTAATCTTGTAAAATGAAATAAAAAACAAACATTTTTTGCAATGGGAAAAACCTTATTTTTTCTATATTTAATAAGTCAATTATTATTTTTACATATTACATATTATAATTTGAATTTCCAGGCGATTTATTTGTTATGGTATTTATAGTGGTATTTTGTAAAATATGAAATAGTATTTTATAGTATATTTTTGAGACCAAATTGGTATTTCTCGTTTGGTCCGGCGCGGTCACGCTGGTCTGTATGTTCGCAAGTTTTTTCCACACCCTTCAAGCCAGAGAATTGAAACTTTGTAAATGTCTTTATCTATGGCCGGGACAGATCAAGTTCTAAGATTGGGGCTCTACGATAACTGGGGGGCTGGCAAATCGATAAATTCGATAACACAAAATCGATAAATCCACTTATTCCGCACACCCTTACAGTTAAAATTACCAAAATTGGTAGGAAGATAGCTACTGGCGCTCCCGAAAAATTGCATTCAAAAATATTGGAGCCACGCCCACCCATTCCGCCCCCAGCCCCCCTCTCTCCACCAATTTTAAATCAGAAACGCTTATAACTTCTTCAGTTTTTGAGCTTGAGCCACCAAATTTTGCGTCAAGATGGGTGATGACAATCCCCAAAAAACTGCATCAAAACTTTGGATGCCGCGCCCATAACTGGTAGCGACACCCAAAGATATTTTGTAAAAAGAGTTTGCTTTGTCTTTCGTTGGTGACGGTTGTGTTGTTTGAGTGCTCTCAAAAATTTATTGTTTTCTTGTGCTTGTGTACGGAGTTTAACTTGGTTTATTTTGGAAAACGATTCTAACTGATTGCTAATATACGTTGTATGTTTTTACGTGTGCATAATTAAATTTGGCTTTTTAATACTCATTTTATTTAATTTGCAGTCAAATTGACGCTGCAGTGCCTCAAATCAAGAAATGAACATACGTACAAACATATACATATATTTGCAGTTTCGTATATTCTGTGTTTACTAACAACAAAAAGCTTGTCTTTTTTCGTGCTCTTGCTCTTGCTCTCGCTCTACAGCATCGCTCCCGCTTTCGTCCGCTCTTATCCGACGTTATTACAGTTGTATCTGCCTACGCGCTCACGCTCTCTCACTTAGCGCTCTCTTGATCTCTACTGTTTTATCGTGCTTATTGCATTGATACGTTTATTCTTACATACGTGCACCCTACATTATTTTCTTATTGCATATCAATTACTTGTTAAAACTATAAATAAATTTAAAAATGCTTAATTGCTGCAGCAACATTTGCAAAATGGTTGGAACAACCAACCAAGATTTTATTGTTTGTGGATTGTGTGACAACATGATCCACATGAAATGTGCTGGCTTTACTGCCAAAATTAGGGATTGTTTACTTGCTGACTCAGGCCTTAAATGGTACTGTGAGTCCTGCAAGGAGGCGGCAAAGGAATCTTCCAAATTCTTGAGGCAAACTCATGTTGCCTTCAAAGCGTTGCATGTTGCTTTTAATAACCTGCAAGCGTCTTTTACTGAGCTTGAGTTAAATTTCAAAAATGGCAAGGTGATTACCGAATCTCCGAAGCGAAAAAGACTTCGGGTCCTAACCCGCTGACTGTCCCACCTGTCCTGCCCACCAAGCCCCTTCTGATGCCCAGTAATAATATCTCAACGGGTCCTATTGCTAGCCCGTTAATGCTATTTAACTCGCCGGCAAGAAACCCCACTAATAACTTTACTTCCGATCATGAGTCCGGTGCAACAGTGTGTGTGCCTATTAATCCTAATGTAGGTTCATCTGGGGCTCACAAGCCTCTTGTTGTGGTGCCTCTAAATAAACTTATATTTGTGTCTAGGCTTGCATCTGATACTTCATCGGATGATGTTTGCGCCTATATTAAAAGTAAAATTGATTCTCCTCGTATTGTTGCTGAAAAATTTAAATTTAAACATGCCCGTAGCATATCTTCTTTCAAGTTGAGCGTTCCGCCCGAACTTTTCTCGACAATTTGTTCTGAAAAGTTTTGGCCGCCACAGCTTGTCGTGAAGGAGTATGTGAACAGGCGAAATAGTAATAATAATATTGGTATTAGGATTGGTAGTGCACCGCCTGTAAGCCATTCTGTTAGCCACCCTGTTGCCTCCACGTCGGCGGCAAAAAACTAACTAATGTAATTAGCTTGGCCTATCAAAATGTTAGGGGCCTTAACACTAAACTTGCATGGAGTATTATTTATTACTAATCTACTTAATTTTGAAATCGACGCACCAGTTCTTTTGAGTCGAATTAAATTAAATGTCCCAATTAGATCTACACGTAACTTTTTACCCCTCAGCCTTGATCGTTGCTTGTGCAACTATTTAACTCATGAACCATTTCGTTTTTTACCTTGTCTCCTTGGAGGCCTCAATTCCAGTACTAAAAAGATCGATTCTTTTCGCTTTATCTAATCGTAACCACTAATCACTAATCTTACGTTGGTCTGATTGGGTTTTTCTGGGTTTTTCCCAATCCACGCAACAAATGTTGGACCACTCATTTTCTTGTTGAACTTCCCAGAGCTTAAAGTTAACTTTTTAAATTTTTTCTTTAATTTACTTTCAGTTTTATATATAATTTTATATTGTAATTTTAATTTCATTATTTTAATTTCATTTTTAATTTGAATTAATTTTTTTATGTCAGCTGCTCATAGCTGACAATAAATAAATAAATAAATAAATAAATAAATAGCCAGGCCCACCTATAACGCCCACAGCACCCTTCCCCAACCTTTTACAAAATTTCAGCTAGTGTCACCAAATTTGGAAGGAAGATAGCTGAAACTGTTGCTGCTGTGGCTGCAGCGGCTGCATATAAAACTGTGGCAGGGCCACATCAGGCAAAGCACCCCACAATCTTTTGCATCCACAGTTATATTTATACCCTGAAATGTGTAAAAAAGAGTATAATTGTTTTGTGCAAAAGTATGTAACAGACAAAAAGAAGCATCTCTGACCCCAAATAAAGTATATATATTCTTGATCAGCATCAACAGCCATATGCAATATGCATATCATACCCAACCTGTCACATGTGACGTCACGCAAAACATCTTTTTATGCGCAATGCGTTATCGTTATTTTTTGTATCATGATTTCGGCTCACTCTCTTATGTATGCGCGCGCTCTGCAAGTCAAACAAAGAGCGTAGTATCGCACGCACTGAATCAAAGCAAAACATATGTATCTAAGAGGCTGCAGTTAAGTGAATTGCATAGCCTAAACTCACAAGTACTTTAGCCTTGAGCTTTGATTTAGTGTGTGCGGAGGAGGTAGGGTTATTGAACTTTATGATTGACATGGAAAGCGCGCACATAAAATATAGAGTGAACGTAAATTAGCAACAACAGAGGAGCATGATCGGAGCGAGATTTGAAATTATATAATTATCATAAGAGCAACGCGCGCGCTCTGTTAAGTTTTAAGCGGCTCATTGAGTTTGGGACGAAGAGCGTGGTTCACACGTACAACGCAGGCATGCATAGATTTGTATACAAACTTATGTAAACGGCCTTTGCGTGTTCGAAATTGTATATTATTAATGTAAGTATATATGTATTTTGGTGTGCAAAATTTTTCTAGACGCACCAAGGTTTGTTTTGTTCTTGTTGTTTTTTTAAATCAAAAACACCAACAAAAAGTAGCAGTGCGGGCCCAACAACAACACTTACACCAACAACAAACGCTACTTGGGTCGAAAATCAATTGTCAAAGGCACACAATTTTGAAAAAATAACAATGTGCACTGTGCGAAAAGATACATGTACATAAAATTATGAAAATTATTTTCAAGCGCATTGTTCACTTAATTGTGAATGCACTTATTCATTAAGAAGCGGAAATCCGTTTCTTTTTTGCAAGTGTATGAACCTTTTTTTATGACTTTGCTTGTTCGACGCGAAGGCGTCACTGCGCATTTGTTTTGGTTTTTGTATTCTCGCTCGCGATCAAACTCTCAGCTGGTGCGACAATCAGGCGGCAGTAGTGGAATGGGTAATGTGTTTTGTTTTTGGAATGGGTGAAAGTGCTCCAAAGTGGGAGGTACTCGAAGGAGTTGTCCAAAATAAAATTTCTTTCTTAGTGCCCACTTTAAACCTGCATGGAATATTGTGTGAAAATTTCAGCCTTCTAGCTCTTTTCGTTTAGGCTGTGGCTCGTCCATTCTTAACAGGACAAACTCTTTTATATATATAGTAGAAGAAGATATAGCGTACCTCCGCTGTTCCCCATTTATGCACCTTTCTGTCCTTTTTTTACGTCGGTTTTTTGTATGCCGTTTTTTTGGGTTACTTCCCAACTGCGGTATTAGAAGTATAACTTCAAAACATATCAAATTTAAATTATAATTAATTTTTTTAAGCCCAGATAAAAAGGGTCTTTTTGAGTTTTGATAACAAATAAATGGAATCTACTTCACAAATTGTTGGTTTTTTAGTTCTTTTGGCTTGGGCTGTGTGTTATCAACCTCAATCAGACAGAACGAGCAACTCTTTATGTATGACGAAATAACCTAAAAATTTCTATGGAGAATGTTTTAAAACGAGCACCAGCATGGGCTTTCGACTCGTTTGCCTATAAATAAACAATTATAATTTATCTTGTTAATAAATTCTCTTGCAGATAAAGTGTGCGCACGTATGTGAAAAACTGCTTACGAACGTGTCTACGAGTTCAGGTAATAACAAACAAAAAGCACACCCGTAAAGGAGGCTATGCACCAACATCTGGAAAAAAGTGAGTGATCGGTCGCCTGTTAATAACTGCCCTTAGCTACAATCAACAAGATAAAAAAAATGCAAAAGGATAACGTGATGTCGGAAAACTGCCAATTTGTGGGTCCATATCGTTTAGAAAAAACACTTGGCAAGGGTCAAACGGGTAACCAAACAATCTTACCATAGCTCCAAATATATATGTTTTTTTTGCTACAAGCATTTTTAAGAAAAATTTAATCTTTTTTTCATAGGTCTTGTCAAGTTGGGCGTGCACTGTGTGATTGGAAAAAAGGTTGCTATTAAAATAATCAATCGCGAAAAACTCAGCGAGTCTGTGCTATTGAAGGTAAGTAAGTATGATCAAGTACTATTCTCATAGATAAATTTGAACGATTCCGTCTCCTATATTATGACAAATTGTATTAGCGTTACACTTTATTTTTTAACTCGCTTCGATACCATTTGACCAATTTGACACAATTCATGTGCCAATTTGACACAATTTTAGGACTCAAAATGCTTTTGCGGGTTTTCTTCGTATTGAATGTGAATTAAATTTTGGCTCACTAAACAAATTTCAACGAGATTTCTAAATATATGCAGTAACCAAAATTTATTTCCAGTCTTATTTTCGTAGGAAAATTAACAAAAGAGTCCTTGACGTGTTAATTTGACATATATGCAAATATCACGCTCACTTTGGATTTTCCTTATTGCCTACTACCGACTATGAATACCTAAATAGTTGAGCGCATAAGTTTTTCTTTTTCACTCGTTGGATCTTTGTTCCAATTTTCAATTTTAAGACTGAACGTATGAACGTGTCAAGTCGGTTGCAGAGCCCAACAATCGGCGATCGGGATTGTCTTCCTGCACCATCCCGTTATCATGACAAATTCGCTACTTTCTTCCGTTGAATGTACATAGATAGTTATGTTTGCTATAGAATATCTCAAAAACTTGAGAGCAATTTTCTACGAAATTCAGATTCTGGTTCTCTTCCAAATTTATTATATATATTATTATTGCGACCAGAGAGGTCCTAAATGCCACCTTATAGGCCATTAGATATTCCATCAGTTTCAGCTCCTGCATAGAATCAAGTCTTTGCCGTTTTATGTTTTTCCTTACGCCACAGATTAGCTTAGGTTTTATGTATTAGAAGTCTCTCTGTCCCATCTTGCTTGCTTACCCGCCCATGACCTGGAAGTCATCTTACGGCTAGCTTATTGTGAGATCACAGAATGTCAAGATTGCTTCGCATCTCGCAAACTACTACTACTACTGAGTGCCATTAGTGTTGATTGGCTATCAGATAAGATGTACATGCCCCTATTTCAAAAGTAACGCTTTCGACTAAAATCCACTCACCATTTTATTGAACATACATAGAGGAAATGTTCTGGTGTTCTTACCTGGGAGGTCGTGGTACCACTCCAAGAGCAGAGCCTTGATGAGTAAAAGATTCATTCTGTGGTGTACCGTTTATGAAAAGGACATTTCTTAGCCATTTCTAGAAATGTCAACTTATTTTTGTTAGAAAGGTTACCGGTTGTCCGCACCCTCACAATGAATGCCGAATTAAGTTTAAATTATTAGTATTTTTTTTACACAGAACAATGTTGTTCACTCAAGATTTGCACACATACGATATTGTTCGATCAAGATTTACATACATACTGAGCGTCGCATCTTACATATGTTTTTACATTAATAACTTGAAAAATAACTTATTCAATTGCTTGCCAATCAGCTTACATAAATTCGTTAAATTTAAACAAAGTTTTTTCATATCAAATTAAATTCACAACATTGGTATTGTCAAGTATTGTTTTTATAATACAATACTTTTTACATTTGTTTCTGTATTACATCTAGTATCTAATAAGTTTGGCAAACATATCTTTTGTAAACTCCAGTTTTAGTCTTAACATCTACAATTCTTATCATCTTGAGATGGGTATATATTAATAACCTTACCCATTGACTATGTATTTCTTGGTAGGTTTGAATCCATAATTATAACAATATCTCCTACATTTAAAATTCCTTGATCTTTGTGCCAGAATAAGTCTTTAATTCATTAAGATGCCTTCCACATAATTAAACATCTTATACCCCAAATCCACTAGGCTGCATTCGTCACTAGCAGAAAGTCGGGAATATATGTAGGTGTGTAGTGGCCGAACCTTAAACTTAAGTTTGACCCCTTTTACACGGTGAAACATTTCACTGAAACATTCGTTTGTTGGGTGTAAACACAGAGTTAGTTGCACAGTGTTTGATGTGAATCATAAAGTTATCGATACAAAATATCGCACAAGCAAATATTAGCGCAAATAGTAAATACAATGTTGTGGCTTATAAATAACTAGTAAGTGGCCCGCTTACTTCGCTGCGCGGATAGTTAATATAAATTTTAGCAACAGAAGTTATAAAATAAATAAATTAGAAAATATTTCACAAAATATTACAGCAAAGTATTTAACATTCTCTTTTCCACGCAACCATTGAGGTAGAGAATCAGGCAAGTCATTATACTCGATACCGAAGGTAGAGAGTATATTGGGTCTGTATGAACGCAACTTTTTTCCACACAATTCAAGCTAAAGACTTGAAACTTTCCAATTCTCTTTATCTATGGCATAGTAAATTAAAGTGTCAATGTGTTAAAGTGTGTAAAGTGGCTTTACAATAACTGGGGGCTGGGAAATTGATAAATTCGATAACTCAAAATCGACAAATCTACCTATACGGCACACCCTTACAGTTAGAGCTACCAAATTTGGTGGGAAATTTTGGCATCCCCGAAAGGTTGTGGTGCCACGCCCACCCACTCCTCTCCCAGCCCCCCGTAATTTTTAATCAGAACGCCTATATCTTCCTCAGTTTTTGAGGTAGAGCCACCAAAATTTGCGCCAAGATAGGTGATGACGATCCCCAAAAAACTGCATCAAAACTTTGGTTGCCACGCCCACCCATACCGCCCTAGCCAGCCCCAGCCGCCCCAAATTTTCGTTAAAAACGGGGATGCGTGTATGTTTCATAGTTTTTGAGCTAAACGCCCCCAGCACCCTTAACCAACCTTTAACAAACTTTGAGCTAGTGTCACCAAATTTGGAAGGAAGATCGCTGGTGGCATGCTCATCTGTATCAGAATTTTTGAGCCAGCTTTCACCCCTGCCGCATCCGTACCACTTTGCAATCAGGCCTCTTTTTACCGGTTTAAATACTGGTATCGAGTATAGCGCAGTCGATTGCGTCCGACTGCAACGTTACCACTTGCTTTTTATTGTGGTTTCCTCAATAGTCCTTATGCAACTAAATATAATGTTGCTTCAATTATTAAGTCTAAAATCGACTATTATTATAAACAAAACCAATTAACAACTTAATTTAAAGTAAGTATTATAAATAAATACTTCAAAATAAGTCAAAAATTGACTTCACTGTACAACGTGTAAACCACTGACTTCGTGATCTGAGTTTTAACGTTCTTGCGTTTTGTCTAAGTTAAGCAAGTATGCAAATCCACCCCCACAACATTTTCTGGTGTGCCAAATTTTTCTAGACGCACCAAGTTTTGCTGTTGTTTTTTTAAAGCAATGACTTCAACAAAGAGTAGCAGAGCGGGCCCAACAACAGTGATGCCGATTTGGCCTTTTTCCGGACAGATCTGTCCTGTTCTTAAGTGCTTTGTCCGCATAAAATATCAAACATCCCCTATCCGGAAATCTGGCCTTTTTCAGATTTTATTTGATTCATTTATTTCAATATTTTTTTCAAAGTTTTTATTTAAAAACATTGTGGCACCCGATCTATTAAAAACAGCGATCTTTTTAAAACGGTGTGGCATCCTATTTTACATACTTTGTACATATGTATTTTCGATATTATTTGTAGTCTAATGTACAACAAAAGTGAAAAATTAACTTAAATAATGGCGAAAGTATCGTACAAACAAAAATTTGATTTGATTTTTGATTGCTGGCTACAGCAGCCAGATTTTAAAGATTGGATAAGCCGCGATGAAGCGCACAGCAATAAGGCA